>JACEGR010004570.1:0-85628 GCA_014170235.1 Listronotus bonariensis
AAGCATCTAATTATTTAATGAAACGTCTCCATCAACTTTATCGTGGCTCGTCATAAAAAAATGGATACATACTTGCAAACAAAAAAACTTCCCAGAACGTTTGGGGGAAAATCGTTATTTGTGAATGATGTTTTCTTTGGTCGCATAAATGTAAATTGTGATATGTCGTTGGATTTAAAATTAAATTACGAGTTTATTAAGTTTAAAAACCAAATAATCTGATATTTAAAAAACAAAGTTGATGATGGTGGCTCAAAGAAGAAACGTCGGATTTTAAATTTTTAGAAACATCGTGGCAATGATAATATGTCGTTTGTTATAAAATATCTCTTAAAATACAATATTGAAAAAATAAAAACTGTTTCGCAAAATTTCGGTTTTTGACGTGATAACGTCTTATAATTCGATGGAGCCGGCTGCATGCACAAAAAAACATGACTCATGAGGCGTTCCATTTAAAGCTTGAAGTGCAAGCGAGAGCGCGGAAGAGGCACAATCGGCCTCCGCGTTCGACATCTGTTTCTCTCCTACTTTGAGCAGTCCACCTTCTATACAATAATACATTTACACGTTTTCGTTAAGTAAGAAGTGCAGTGAAAAGGGAATGTGGTGTAAAGTGTTTAATTTTCTTTTGTTTTGCAAAAAAATAAATTGTTAATGCCACATTGATACTAGTAGTTGATCTGTATAATTTAAGTAAATACCTTATGACGTTATCACGTAAATTCATCGTACGTAAACCGACTTTACAGACAACCAATTTTTTATCATAACTGCGGCCTCAGTCGACCAAGTTTTGAAAAAGAGAGTGGTTGGCTTTACCAGTATTGTGTGTCAACCAGCAGAAATATGTAAGTAATTAATATGTTTTACCAAATTAGGATGTTTTAAATCAAATTTCGTCAAATTTCGACGGGTAGAAATTACATTACTAAAAACTGTAGATTTATAAAGTAAACAGAAGATTTTCACAATTAATGTGTATTTGCATTTAGAAAGCATATACACAGTTATTGTTAATTACATAATTAAAAAAACAAAGTACATCTAACCAAGAAATCATTACAACACCTATTGAAAAATATAAATTAAAAGATTATGCTGCATTATCAAGAACTAACCTAGTTTTATTGCTGCAAAAGACATGACATCATGTTTGTTAATTTAAAATTTTAACATTCTTTGACGTCCTAATTTTTGATTCTCTAACTCTTTTGCATAAGTACAATTTGGAGGGATTCTTTTAAAGGACAAATAATGTGCATAGCCATTTTACGAGAGCTAATAACAATATTGTAGTGCCACAATCTAATAGTTCACTAACCCTGGATTCATTGTTTCATCAAGAAAAAACCTTTATAACAGTATCCCTGACCCTATAAAAAATTTACCATTACCTAAATTTAAAAACAAGTTAAGAAAACACCTGCTAAACTGTACAAATTATTCATTAACTGAATTTTATAACAATCTTGATCTTGACTTATTTAACTTTTGTGTACTTCTCTATAATTTGTATATGTATAATACTACCAAATTTATTAATTCATGTAGTGAGTAGTGTTCGTAGGTTTAAGATAGATTAGATAAATATTGTACAACATTTTTGTGTTTTTCAAAAAATGTTTTTGATTTTTTTTTAATTTTGATTAGGAAGAACACAATGTTTTATTATTCAAAGACTTGAAGTCACCTTAGTTTAAAAATTGGACTTGGTGAATTTTTATATTGTTTAAAGCCATTTTTATTTTCTGACAGATTGGTATAAGCCATAGTTTGATAGTAGACAAATGGATATTACATACTAAGTAAAATTTTGATTAATTTGACAATATTTACTAGGGCTGGCAAAAACCGGAAAAAAACAAAACCGGTTAACCGAATATTAAAAAACCGGTATTAAAAACCGATTTTAAAAACCGATATTTAAAACCGAAAAACCCAAACCGGTTTTTAAAACCGAAAAACCCAAACCGGTTTTTAAAACCGAAAACCGAAAACGGTCTTTAAAACCGAAAACCGAAAACGGTTCTCAAAACCTAAAAAGGCTTTTCTAAACCACAGTAAACAGAAAATCGGAAAGTAATTATTCTCTATTAATCGTTTTTGCGTTGAGTTTAAACGACTGGTTTATATATAACTATTTTCAACCAGCATATTTAAAATGTTTAATAATGTTAAAAAATACATTTTAACAAAAATAAATATTTTTGTACTATTAAAAAAAAACGGGTTCTTAAAATTTATTTTGTTACATATTATTTAAAATTGAAATCGAATTTAAAAAAGTTTAATATGAAAGTTGCTCATTTTTGTATGTAGATTAAGATTCTAAATAAAAAAATATGAGTTCCCTTTAAAAAAACAAAGTTGATATGAATATGACCTTAAAATTTTAGTCAAGGTCACAAACTAATAATACCATTAAATTTGCCCCTTTATTTGAAACAATTCTTACTGGAAACATTTTCCGGTTATTTGCCTGTCTAAGGTTAAATGAACCACCCTGTATAATCTGTCAACCAATATCCGATTTTACAAAATGAACGGTTTTTCTTTTTTAGGTATAAACCGCAATCAACCAAAAACCTATTAATTGGTATTCGAAGAACCGCTTTTCAATTTTGGTCCGATTATCCAAAAAATCGGTATTCGAAAACCGATTATCCAAAAAACCGGTATTTGAAAACCGGTTAACCGATATTCGAAAACCGGTTTTTAAATACCTGTTAACCGGTTTTTCAAAACCGGTATTCGAAAACCGGTTTTTAAATACCGGTATTCAAAACCGGTTTTCGATACCGGTTTTCGGTTTTTGCCAAAACCGCGGTTAACCAAAAACCGGTTTACCGAACGAAAAACCGGTTTCGGTTGCCAGCCCTAATATTTATCATATTAATTTTTACTTTAGGAACAAATATGTTAAAATAGTTTATTTTTGACGTAAGCCACTCTGGTTATATGAGTAATATATTAATTCCAATAATAATAATAATAATAATAATAAATTAAAAATAAACTGTATTATTAAAAAACTCATTTTAAGTCAGAATTGAAAATTTGCTCAGATTTCCTAATTAATATGTTATATTTATTTATTATTAAGTGTTAGCAGATGTTCGCAATAATTTTAACTACAAATCCTTTTAATAAATATATTTTATATTTACCAACCTTCCCCATCCTTGTTCAGCCAGTTGTTCCTGTTGTGATTGGTTTACTCCTAAGCAAGCACAGGCTACAGAAAACTGAATCAAAAACAATAAAAATAATATTACCATGTACTAAGATATTTTATTAAGGATAAATAGTAAAAATGTTAAGCTGTTTATAAACAATAATTTACTTTCTATTCTATTTCTATTTTTTTTTCTTGGTTTTGGTCCCTTCAGGTCCAATCCACCACTCTCCCCTTCCGGACTATGCTTTCCAGGGCTTCGTCGGCGGAAAATCTGGATAATCAGAGCTCGTAGCTCCCAGAGATTCCAAAAAGAAAACAAATAATTCCACAATCGATGCAATGCATAAATTGTCGACTGTCAAACCAAGACCTGCTACTGGTGTTACGTAAAACCTTCACTTTCACTACTGACAGTTCCCATGGCACGCCCATCTATTTCCCGCCATTTGAGAAATACCTCGTGTTCACCACCAAACAGGATACCATCAGCTTATAGGAATCTTTGCTCACAGTGCTTAGATCCAGAAGAAAGATGCCGTCAATTTAGCGTGAATCTTTCCTTGATCCCCGAAGGTAAAAACGATCGTACGACACCTCTAGCCGCCACTCCGGGAAGAACTTTGTAGTCCTCTACGCACGTCCGCACTGTTCGGAGGTCAAACAAAGAGTCCAATAATTTACTTTATGAATGTAAATATAAAACATAATTAATTTTATAGATTATGTGAGAGTTTATCCATGTCAAATTTGGGTTTCACCCACAGTGCAAAAATTGTCATTTTCAGTAATACGGAAAGTTATTATTTTTAGGTAGGTCACAAAAATGTATTTTCCATCAGAATTTTACCACATAATAATTTTAAATTGGGAATTCATCACGAAGCTCTGAAAACTTTCTACTAATATTGAAAATTTTGATATACAGTGTGTCCAAGATAAGGATCCTAAGCATGGGAATCTCAGTACCTATTGGAGATACAGCTTAGGTTAAATTAGGAAAAAGTTGTGTTTTTTTAAACTTATTTATATGCCGTTTGCAGCCAAATATCTCAGCAGGCCTTGAAAATTTTCATGGCCTGCTGAGATATTTGGCAAAAACGAAAATTTGACTATATCGATTTTATTTTTTCTAATTTTATTTGAAGAGATATAAAAAAACTAATAAGACTTTTTCATTGGCACTTTTTAGCTACTACATGTTGGTATTTTTAGATTTTATACCCGACGTTTCATTTTCAAGAAACCATCATCAACTTTATTTTTTTATGGCTCGAAAAAAAGTACACCCTGTATATGATCCCATTTTTATTACAAATTCAACGATATATCACATGTCATATTTTAATTTTTAGTTAAAAGGAAAATTGCATTTTTCTATTTTTCTAAACTTATTTTTAAGTAGGCCTTGCAAACAAATGCTTGGTTAATACCTGTTACTGTATCTGCAACATAATTTAATATCATTATAAAATAGTATTTGGCGTTATTACCCTGTTTGTCAAGTTGTTGTTTTTAGAGCAATTGTTCTTATGGTTACTGTTGTCTTTATACACAATACGAATTACCTAGGCTCAACAAAATCCGCGTGTTAAGAAAATATCGAAACATCAAGAACGTTTTGGGTTTATATATGGTGTGGAATTTTAGGAACTAAAATACCAGGTCCATGTATTTACCATAATTCATTAACTGCAGAAATGATACCTTCATTTATTTTTGCAGCACAAAATGTATCATGCTAGCATGTCAAACTTATCTTCATGGCTATAATGGCCATCCTGCATATTCGACCGTAATAATACAATAAGATATTAGCTATTCACCAATTAACAATAATAGAGACAACAGTAACAATAAGAACAATTGCTCTAAAAACAACAACTCGACAAGCAGGGTAATAAGAACAAATACTATTTTATAATAATATTAAATTATGTTACAGATACGGTAATAGGTATTAACGTCCTAGCATTTGTTTGCAAGGCCTACTTAAAAATAACTTTAAAAAAAATAGAAAAAATGCAATTTTTCTTTTAACTAAAAATTATAATATAACATGTGATACATCGTTGAATTTGTAAAAAAAAATGGGATCAGATACAGGGTGTACTTTTTTTCGAGCCATATAAAAAAATAAAGTTGATGATGGTTTCTTGAAAACAAAACGTCGGGTATAAAATCTAAAACTACCATCATGTAGTAGCTAAAAAGTGTTATTAGTTTTTTATATCTCTTCAAATAAAGTCAGAAAAAAATAAAATCGATATAGTCAAATTTTCGTTCTAATTTAACCAAAGCTGTATCTCCAATAGGTACTGAGATTTCCATGCTTAGGATCCTTATCTTGGACACACTGTATATTAAAAAAATGTTTTGTTGTTTCTATAAATTTTATTTATATAAAATGATGAGTATTTTCGTTTAGTTTCAGTTCCTACATTTCAGTATGAAAATTAGTAAAATTATATTTAAAAAAACAAATTTGTCCAAATTGCTGGCAGCTTAAAGTATTTTCATAATTTTGTTATTTCATGTATCCAGTACATTTAAAATATGTTTCATAAAAATCTTTTTAGCATCAAGTATTGGGTTTTTAAATAATTAGGTTTGCCTACATTAAAAAATATAAACAATTAATTAATCCAACAGACAAATTCTATAACTTAAAAATTATTTTAAAGGCTTAAATACAATAGTTCCTGAATAAGAACATTACATTTTTAAGACAAAATGTTACAATTAACCAAATTGGGACAAATTTAAATAACTTCCTACTTTTAACACAAGGAAATATTTGTTCAAGGATAAACTTATTTCATATGTTTACCAAAGCTATTATACCAATGTTATCTATTCAAAGGCTTAATATATTTTTTAAATACACTTAAAATCATTATAAATTATCTTCTCGTTTTCAATACAAACAATCCAGTTTTATCAGTGAATCCTTTACATGGTCACTTTTAGAACTAAAAAAGGATACAAAAATAGCACAACCTGGTGATGCTTTACAGCCCCCATCAGTCCCAGTACTGAAATAAGAATTAATATAATGCCACATGCTAAAATACCTCTACAATCGGTAAATTAGTGACTAGGGATGCGGCCCTTCCATAAACTGCGACTCCAATTAGAATAAATGCTACGACCTAAAAGAAATATGTATGTCACACAAAGGTTTTATAGTAGTATATATTTTTACTCACAATATAAAGTACATTTAGAGCTATTAGAGCGTTTTTGAACACGTAAAACCACCACACATCTTTAAAAACTCCTAGCTTTGGTAACTTTGATCCCAATTTGATCTTTGATGGCTTTTGAAAAATGTCACTGTCAGTGTCAGATGTAAACAAAGACATTTTCTTCAACATCTTTATCGTAAAATCTGGAATTCCTGTTTGTAGAAAAATCTATGAAAGGCTTTCTAATATCATAATCCTAAGCTGAGAAATCTCAAAACCGTAAAGTAAAAATATAAACATAACCTAGTAAATTATTTAATTGTTGCAAAAATGTTTTCGCAAAATTACGGATTACTTCTTAGTTTTCGTTACAGATTTAAAATTTTAAGTAGATTGAACCACACATGGACATTACCAGAAGGACATAGAACTTCAGTTAAAATTTATAACTGTGTTACAAGGCGAAAAGAGCCCTTATAGTTAATAATAAGAATGTTGTTACTTGGTATACTCGTGGGCCCACAGTTTATGATAAGCTCTCACATAGGACATGCAAGTTGTTATGTTAAATTAGATATTATCCAGAAAATACTAAAAACTACTATGGGTTAAATTTAGTTACTTGTATGAACATTACGGATATTGATGATAAATATTATTAAAAAGCACTTCAGATGGGTGCTCACTACCAGGAGGTATCTAAAGGTATGAAAAGGAATTCTGGAATGTATCATACATTGTTTAGGAATTCCAAGACCTGATATTGTTGTTAGAGTAACAGAAAATATTCCTTTAATTATAGAATTTATTAAAAACTTGAAAGTGATGGTATTGCCTATAAACGCAAGACAACTCGGTTTATTTTTGATGTTTCTAAAAGTGGACAAATTTATGGAAAACTTCAAAACATTGGAGAGTCTTTACCAGACCATAATAATCCCATGAAAAAATCTGCAGCAGACTTTGCTTTGTGGAAAAGTTCCAAAAGTAATGATGAACCATTTTTAATAGTCCATGGGGTGCTGGAAGGCCTGGATGGCATATAGAGTGTTCTGCTTTAGCATCTGATATTTTTGGTCATAATATTGATATCCATGCAGGGGGTTAGATCTGAGGTTCCCACATCATGAAAATGAAGAGGTACAAAGCTGTGCATATCACCAAAGTAAACAATGGGTGAATTATTGGATTCATACAGGACATTTACATTTAAAGAACTCTGAAAAAATGTCTAAAAGTCTTAAAAATACCATATCTATTCAGGACTTGTTAAAAGACACGAAACCAGAAGTTTTTAGGTTATCTTGTGCTATGTCACATTATTTTAGCCCTGTTGAATACAGCTCAGATTTGATAGAGACATCGAATAATCTTTTAAAAGTGTATAGGAATTTTTTAAATACTTGTAAAGAAGTTGAAGGTGGTTTTTAAGGCCTTCCTTAAATGGAGACATATTATGTCAGTTACTTCATAATTCTGTAGAAGATATTCATAACTCATTTTCTGATGACTTTAATACTCCATTGGTGATTCAAACCTTAAGCCAAATTGTTTCCAAAGTTAATTCAATGGTACATTCAACAGCTACTTCTCAAAATGTTCATAGTGATTTATATCACCTAGTAGCACTTAAAAAAATTGTTAATAATATTTTAAATATATTTGGTTTGGACTTTGAGGAGTCTAGGAAAAGTAAAAAAGTGAAGATAATACAGAATTAATAGAAATATTAGTTAAGTTTAGACAGGAAGTTAGAAATATAGGTCTTGAAGAAAAAAAATAAAGAATTGTTAATAATTTGTGATAATCTTAGAAGTAATTTGGGTAGTGCTGGTATAAGTCTTAAAGACCACGGTAATATTACTTCATGGAGTAGATAGTTTAAAAATAAATAAATTGCCTTTATCTGAGTGCTTATTTCATTTTACTAAGGGGTCATATTCATAGTGCTTTCTTAAGGCGTCCTTACACCTTAAGGCATCCTATGGCATTAATACCCGTTTCCACCGACTTTTAGAGGTTCCCTTACGCTAAGTAGAGAATAACTTACATTAGGTTACCATAAGTTATTATCTACCTAGCGTTAGGGCACCCCTAAAAGTTGGTGGAAACAGGCACAAGAGACTTATTTCTTCGTGATTAAATTTCAACAAGTTTTTGCAGACATGTAGAAACATTTTAATAAAATGGTCTTTCAGCAGTCTTTACACAATGAGTGAAAATATATACATATGTTAAAATATAATATTTTACTCTTCCTTAACCAATTGGAAAAGCAGTACTGTGAGTACTGTTAATTAATGATTTTTAAAACTTAAAAATATAATTTATACCTACTCGAATTTATAGATAAAAGTATAATAAAATATTTTAAAAATACTTAACAACAATAAGGACATATTATCTACAGTTTTTATTTTAATTTGGCAAATTTTAAAAGGACAGTTGTGAGATCTTTTCATCTTTTTTCCATTAATTTTATAAATCACAAATAACAACCACCCATCTCTAACAATGCCTTTATAATATTTGCCCATCCCTAAATTTTTCCTCACACGTGCCCCAGTGTTGCCGAATGTTTGATCCTTACCGTTTTTCCATGAAAATTTTTGCTCATAGTCTTAGAGCATACACCTACCAGAGGCATATTTGCTTCAGTTTTATAGTAGTTTAAGTATAAAAGGTAAAATGTGCAGGGAGAGGGGCAAGATCGTTTTTACTCTGGAAGAGACCTTCGGCCTTTATCTTGTTTAAGCTGTGTCTACGGGAACTGTTTTAAAGAGTGGGTTTCGGTAATGGGTCAAGAAAAAATATATAATAGGGATAAATGCTTTAAACATCCAAGATTCTGATGATCAAAAATTAATTAGTAAAACTCGTTAATTATAAAAAAATTCAAAGTTTTTTCATATAGAAAGTATAAATATTACAACCAAAAGTCCACTTATAAATTTATATTTTGCTATCCAAAGTTTTTCTTTTTTATTCAACAAAATTAATTAAAATGTCATTTTATTAAGTTAAGTCTGTAGCTTTTGAGTCAATTATTAATTTTTTATTATTTTCTAAGATATTCAGAGTAGGACACATTTTTTAAATGCAACACCCTGTATAGTTAAGCCTGATTTATAGTTTCAGTAACGTAAGACTTAAGACTTAACGTTAAGCCGTAAGAAAAATGAACATGTGACAAGTAACCTGATAATTTATAGTGCCAAAAACTTAAGCAGTAAGAATTAAGCCGTAAGACGTAAGAAGTAAGAAATGGTTTATTTTTATTTCTTAAGTCTTACCGCTACTTTTTGGTTATTTATGGGCCATTTTATATTAAATTTTATTTTGGTTGTCGTTGATGTCCTTTTGTAAACAGCATAGAGCCAATCAACCTAAATTATATTTTATAAAATTATTATTATATTTTTAAAAATGACAACAACAATATTCATAACCTAAAAACCTTAAGGAGATACTTTAAATTAAGAAACTATAAATTGACTTTTCATTACTGCTTACTTCTTACGTCTTAACGCTTAAGTTTTAAGTCTTAAGTCTTACGTTACTGAAACTATAAATCAGGCTTAAAGTTTTAAGTCTTAAGTCTTACGTTACTGAAACTATAAATCAGGCTTTAATCATCATTATAATGATCGTTCAAAGAGCTTTACAAAAATTCCACATCTAATACGTCTATCTTTATAAGTTTTGAATATATTAATTTTGTCCAACAATCCCATAAACTCGATGCACTGTGCGCCTGATAGAAACCCAAGGTTCGTGTAAAAAAATTACAATAAACTTGGCAACCTGGCGTTTTTGTTTATCTTTATCTGCCGAAATAATAAACTTTGGTTCGGGATTTCTTTCTATTATTTGGGTTTTTACCTGTTTTTAATCACATCTGGCGTAATCAATTTAAGTTACCTGAAAATTATATTTTAACTAAACATTGTTGTTACTCCTCAGCGTTGATTAGTTGAATTGGCATCGAAACAGACAAAATTGTAGTGCAAATGTTAGGTTAATATCTGGGAAATACCTGTGAATTCGGTTGTTGCTGAGAAAGCATTTGCAAAATTAATAGCGGAAATGGTTTACGTAAGTTAATATTGTTTATTTTTACTGGTTAAGCTTAAATATGAGGAGAATAAAATGATATTACACAAAAGTGTAGATATTGGAAAAAGTTTTTAAAAAATCTTGTTTTCTTTATAGTGGTTTTTAATTATATTTGTTGTCTCTTCCTATACACATACATGTAATCAAATCATGTGAAGAAACATCAATTAAAGGTCCGTTTGTTACTCAGAAATGGGGTACCCTAGTAAGTTTGTCATTTTATAATTAATGTGGTACGATGTAAGAGTATGTGTTTGAATTAGATAGGGTATAAACTAGTGTTAACTTTCCAGAATAACAAAGAGAACTTTGTATCAAGCTTTCTCCTTTTAAGGATAATACAAAAATACTTCTTTTGCTAAGAAGTATCATTAAACTATAAAACCTTAGAGGTTCACATCTAATGTAGGTATAAAAACAACCCAACTTTTCACTGAATTGTGATAAACTACATGACTTGGATTAACATTACTCAGAGACAGAATAATGTTGACATTAAGCCAAATATTATAACTAAATAATAGATATAGAAGATAAAGGTGAGTTTTATCTAACTACACCATTTAATTTTCCATATAATTGAATCATTTATTTCAGAAACCAGTTCAGTGCACTTTATTTAATTTTTGGTAAAAAACAGCAGTCTTTTTGATTATTTCCTTCACCTTTACTATGTAATCTCACTGGTAACATGTTGGTAGGTAAAATGGTCTGTTTTACTACCTTTCAGGATCATTTCAGCCTACTTGGTATATCATGATGTATTTAATCAAGTTAACATACAAGATTATCAAGGAATGACCATAAAATTTACTTCAGAAACATATGCACCATCACTTGACTGGTTTCAAAATTAAATTCCTACAAGGGCATGATGGATAAACGTTTTTTACATAAAAATGTGATTTTACATAATACAATTGAAAATCGCTGTGAATCTTATATTTGCCAAAAATGTCAGTTGACTGGTTTCCGAAATAAACAATTTACTTTGTTTCCACAGAGGAAAACCTTAGTCAATCATCTAACACCAGTAAGATAGCATTGAAAATGTCAAAACCAATGGATTACTCTCAGAATGATAACTCTACACATTCATCTCTGCAAAATTAACACTAATACTAGTATTTAATATTAGTATAATTTTTTTACCTTTGGACAGTCAAGTGAGGCTGAAAGCTGAAACACTAACCATTTGTGGGTGTAAATATGGCTTTATCAATGATATTTTCATGTCATGTGACAATAAAGCTATTTTTTTACTTTTACTTTGGTATATGACGAGCTTCAAATCAAAATGTAGTTTTTGATAAAACACAATTTTATGAGTAGCTCACAATTTTTACTCCGTGTTTTATTATTTATGGGTAAAATTGTTTTTAATTGCAATATATTATATTATTTTAATATAATATGTTTTCAATAAAGACCTTCTCAAAATTCATTAATAGAAAAACGCAGGAAAAGTAGTGAGGGATTCTAATAATGTTGTTTTATCAAAAGCTCCTCATATGAGCTCCAGTTATATTGCCAAACAATTTTTATGTGGAAAAATCAGGCTTTATAAAAATAAAAATATAACAGTGTATTTGTTCTAATATTAATCTACAGAACCCTCATCATGGGCGTGGCTAGGATTTTCAAATTTAGTTTGTCTAAAAACTGAGACATGGGACCCATACCAAATTTATACCAGATGTTATTCATGCTTAGAGGACCACTTTGGTAAAGAAAATTTTTAATTTTGGAATTTTCGGTGTTTAATCAAATTTTATCGCCAAATCTTAAATTTCACAAATTCTGATAATTCGAGGCATCTGAAAAACTTGCATAAAAAAAAATTAGCGTGGATTATATCAACTGGCAATAGTTTTTAAAAAATACAGATACTTTTGCAAAATTTGGAATTTGTCAATAGAATTTTATCCAAAAAATACAAATAGAAAATTCACTTCCAAAACTTAGATATTTCTAGGGGGGTGTCAAACAAAAATTTACTTTTTTTTTTTTGCAAATTCCCAAATAAAAATTTTCTTTACCAAAGTATTCTTCTTAGCATCAAAAGCATCTTATACATATATAAATTTGGTGTAGGCCCCATGCCTTAGATTTTAGATAAAATCATTTGAAAATCCTGGCGACGCCCATGACTCATATATTTAGGGCCAAATTTTTAGTTCATGATCTAAATGACGTCAGGCTTACTTTTTCTGATGTAAGCACCCAAAAATTACAGTATTCCACCTAATGTTGATTAGATAATATCCTTAACTAAATTGATTCATAAATTAAGTGTCAGTTGATTAATATACAGGGTGTCTCGAAAGAAATGTGAAATATTTTAGGACGTAATTTCTTGTTTAAAACAAAGGGTAGTGTGCTTTATAAACATAGGGTCAAAATCAACCATTAGGGAGATATCGCGGTAAAAAAATGGCGGAAAAATAAGGTTTTTTTTCAAATTTTAAAAATGAAAAGCGTTAGAATAATGATACGGAAATATTGCTTTTAAATTAACTTTCTGAGTAATTTTGCACTTTTTTAGAATTAATGGAAGTGGTGGAAAGAGACTACCCCTATTGTTCTTGCTAACCAAGTTTAAAGAGAAAATTACACAGTGATTTCCAAAAATATAAATTTGAATAGCCGGATTTATTTTGAAAATTCCACACCACTGTTTATTGACCAATCAAATGTGTAGTTTTGGTTGCATTACCATGACAACACAAGTATTTATCGGAAATTTTCTTCTACCTGGGGTACCCTGGAGCGAATTATAGTGAAATTTTTTGACATAATCATTGAATTTGTTTTAACGTCATGTCTGTCATTCACATACATAATTAAAGAAAATGTTATTTTGTACCAGTTGTAGTATTTCAGACATAACATAATATAAAGTAATGTGAGGTTTTAAGACCCTAAATGACAATTTTATACAACTACAGTTAGTAAAATAATTTCATAAGACTGAAGTACTAGACATAAGTGAAGAGCAAACGAAAGCAAGGTATGGGTCTAAAAAAATTAAAATAAACCATTTTTACCAACTGTAGTAATATAAGGTATATATAATATAAAAGAATAAACAATGATAAGCTCTAAAATTACATATATTTGCAACTACAATAATTGGTAAAATGGAAAATATTTATTTTATAGTAAAAGTTTAAAGCTCGTGTGAAAGTTACAAATATTAATTTAAAAGAATATTTAACACAAACTTGGTGTGAAATTTTCTTACCGAATACCACACATGCTTAAAGTATTACGGGAAATTTATCTCGGCCACGAATATTTTAAAAATTTTTCTTTTTTAAATACTCGTGGCGTTAAAAAATTTTCGGAAATAAATTTAGCACTAGTGGTATTACAAGTGAAGATTTTTAACTTCTGTGTTTTTTTTTAAACATACCAACTTCAAATAAAAAAATTAATCATAACCTATTGAGACAGGGAAATTTATTTTATAAATAAATCTATTTACCTGCTGTACTTATTAAGGCCTTTGTAATATTACTTTATTTGACATTACCCGTTTTTTTTTTTTTTTTTTTGTTTTATAGATAAAAAAGATTTTTGTTCAAGGAATCACCTACTTTTTTCGAATTTGTTCAGAAACAACCTGTAAATCCATATAAAATACAGATAATACAGGTGATTACCTAATACTTTAGTGTTTAAAATATTTACCTATTTTAGATATTTTATTTTCGTTGATCATAATGAATTATTTGTTAAATAAAAAACAACAAATAATAACGGAATTTTATTACAAGTGTCCAGAAAATGTCATTGAAGCAAAAAAGATACTTTTTATAGAAAATTTGTCAGTTTAAGCGTCAATAATTCAAAAACAGTTAAAGATAGAAATATAGTACCATTATTTAAAAAATATTAAAATTGACCATAGAATCTAAAAATTTAATAAAAAATAGGGTATTCCATTTAAGAAACGCAAAATTTATGTTTTAGGTCTTTTGTTCTTCATGCAATTGGGTTTCTATAATTATTAAATAACACATAATCCCTGGGCCAGTAATGATGGATTAACCCACCTAGTCTGATACCCAAAACGTGTTTAAGCCTTATGGTTTTAATGACTCTATACTTTACCATTTTTGACAACATGTTTAAAAATTGCATGTTAAACATTGTGGTAAACTTGTCCGGCAAAAAGAAGTCTTCGGTCCGATTCGTCGTTCAGTCCGATATACAAAACATTTGACATTGACAAGCTGGGTTAAAGCGCCGCTTCCATATATGGCGGTATGAATGTTGAAGTCCATTTCATTATAGGCCTAGAGACTAAGATTATTTGGCTATCTTTATTTTTTTAAAAGTACGGGGAAAGTCAGACAATATGCAGTGTTTTTTCTCCTAAATGGAATACTCTGTATAAATGCGTTATTATTATGAACTAACTGACAATGCAGCGTCAACCCGAAGCACTACATGCACTTTTCGATCTCCATGGTATTTGTGTGCTAAGAAAAATAGGTCCTTAATTTAATCCACAGACTTAATTGATTCTCGCCGTGTAAACTAGCACTGGCGTACATAATTTAATTTCCTAGGGAGGTGGGAGGAATGCTATGGATAAAGTATGTAAGTATGTTTTAACCTCGTTTTGTAGCGAAAAAAAAATTAAAAAGTAAAAAGAAAGGTCCTCGCCTTTAAAAAAACATATATACTGACTTTTCATTGTCCTAAAACATCATATTGTGCTACCAAAAAGCAATTACAAGGTCTTCCTACTTACAAACTTCTCTTGTCAACCTTATGTGTAATAATTCTTACAAATTTTTCAACTTTTCTGGGGGGTTATTACCCCGTTTACCCCCCTTTTAGTACGCCCATGTAAACTAGGCTAATGTACCAACTGAGATTTTGATCTTTTTCTTCCAGTTGAGCAGATAAATATTTAAACCATAATTTTGAACATTTGCATAGTAAAATAAATGTTGCAAAACCCCATTAAAATAATTGGTAATCTCAAATTACCCAAACACAAATCACACGTAATATTTTAAAGCTTATTAGTCAAGCAGGTGACACTGCAAATAAATTATTTGGAATAGCATTGTTGAAATTGCTGATTTTTTTTTGTCACAAATGCAGAGGTAATAATTATTACAAATTTAAATGGGATTTTCTGGGAAAACCATTAAATTTTATAGGGTTGCTTGACAGTACGACTGGAAAATGGATGATAGCACTATTTTTGTTGAATATAGACCTGATGTGCGTTATTTTAGAGTTTCGTAGTGGTTACTTATTTTATTAGTGGGACTTTTTATTACCACTGCTTTCGAATAACGAAAACAGAAAGTATTCTTAAAATTTTAAAGCTACTCGGAACAACAAGCAAAGAAAAATGTTTCATTTGTAGTTAATTTTAACTTAGTTTAGTTAAGTTTATAAATTAATGTCTAAAAATATTATAATTTAAATACACAGGTCAGATAAAATAATAAATATAAATATAATAATAAATAATATAAAATGTATAATAAACATATTTTAGGCGTAACGAACAAGTGTGAATAGCAATATTAAAAAAAAACAAACAAAAACTCAGGGTGTTTCCTAATTACGATACGAAACCCAAAGGAGTGATTTCTTATGTTTTTTATATAAAAAAGTTTGTATAAACATATATCGATACTTTAATTCGCAAATCGTCTAACTCCATATCCACAAAATTTTACAGCCGAGACAAAAATATTTTATAAATCATATAAAAATAATTTAAAAAGAGTTTTTTATCATTTGTTACGTAGATAAATGTTTTTAAAGTAATTTTAGGTAAAGAAACCATAGAAATTCTTTTGATTTAGATCTTATAATAGTTCAAGTAACTAACTTTTATTTTGAACGAAAATGAATTTAACCGAGTTGCGAATCAGGGTATCGATATGTACATATGTCCGAAATTGCTTCATTTCTGAGATACATGGCGTTAAAGTTTATCGGTATTTTTTATATCCTAAATACCCTTTAAGCGATTTCAATGGAAGTTGGTGCACTTATTACTTAATTTAATAAGGCACTTGTAAATCTCTACCTAGATTAAAATGATTGGGTTCAGTGGCGTCTTGGTGGGCGAAACAGCTAATATTATTTAGAAAAAAGGTTCGCCACTGAATTTTCATAATGTTTATACAGCGTGTCCTAACTCTAAAAATAACTTCGCTTCTGTACCAGATACAAAAATAAACTTAAAATAAAAATTGTTTATTTGGATATACTCATTTTACTGACAGAACCAGTGTTAATATACAAGGTGTGTCAAAAACAGACTTTTTATTTACAAGTTAAGTTTTTTTAATGGAACACCCTGCATATTTTAACAAATTTTGACTCCGTATTAAATTCTACATCCAAAAAGTGTATAACAAACTATACGTCCACGCTGGTTTTTGAGATATTACCAGTATGCTGGTATACTGTTGATATCTCAAAACCCATTATTAATTAATGTATAGTGTGTTATACATTTTTAATGTAGAATTTAATACAGAATCAAAATTTGTTAAAATATACAGGGTATTGCATTTTACAAAACCCAATTGACAATAAAAATAATGTTTTTGAGACACCTTGTATTATAACTAGCACTGTCAGTTAAAAGAGCGTATCTGAATTAACATTTTTTATTAAGGGTTATTTTTGTATCTTGTACAGGGGCGTAGTTATTTCGTGTATAAGTATATTTGGGACACCCTGTATATTTTTTCGATTTAGCAAAAAATGCAACTTTTTAGTCTCATGTATTTCCTTGTATCTAGCTTCGTTTTACGAGGTTACAACCAGTGCCGTTCCTGGGTCTTCTGTCATCCCGTGCATAAAGAGAAATTGCCCTGCAGGGTGACTTGCGCCCTGGTGCAAAAAAATATAGAAATTAGTAATAAGGTTTTGAGCAATTTTAAAAAACAGCATAACTCAGTATACACTGTTAAATGTACTTATTGGAATCCAAAACCTTTAGAAAAAAATAGGTAATAAGAGTAAAAACTCTTTTAGCGTTTTTACCTACAATTCAACGAAACAAGTATTTCTACTACATTTCAGGTAATTTCTGAAAGTATCGCATGTATTTTTCACTCCAAGTAATAAAGTTATTTTTTTAATTAAAGGAATGATCAACAAATAAATATTTTTTCTTTTAGGTAACTATTGACTCGTATTTTTTTACAGGTGTGCAATATTTGCAATACAGAAGAAGAAGATGATGATTTTCACAGAGCTTCAGAGCTTCATCGTTTTAACTATGCTATTGAAAATTATAACAGAAATAAGTAAGTTTTAACTGTCTGTCAGTAGTGTGTAACACTAATAATAAAACAGTTTGGTACAGACTTGCAACCATTCGCCAAACATCCATTCAAAAAACCCAACCTATTTGCGCGCTCCTTTGTTGCAAAAAACAGAAAAGCTCTGAATCACCGCGGAATCATTTGCCAAGCCCTTGGAACGACGTGAATTTCGTCCACGTCCACATCCATGTGGGGTTATGTGGCGCGCTATTCGGCGCGGCGAATTGTTGCAAGTCTGAACGCAGCATTGGGTGTGCAACAAATGGAAAACTTTATTATTTGCAATTTCTCAGAAAATTTTATTTTTAAAAAAGTTGGTGCATGATTCCAAACTGTACAGTGCATTTCTTTAATGTTCCTCTCTTTTTTTTCTTTAACGGACCAGTTTAAAAAAATTAAACTTTGTGATATGAAATTGTTGTGTAAATACTATATTTTAGAGTAAAATTGCAAATAAAAATTTCAAGATGGCTGCTGGGCACCATTTTGGAAAAAAAATTAATGAAAAAGGGGGCTCTTGTGGCACATAATTTTAAAGCTTCTGTTGAGTACATATAACCCCAGAATATAAAGTCAATACCTTCACCTACTACAAAATGGCGGAACTTTAAAAACTACCTAAACACCTGATTTGGATGGCTACATTTCCGAAACCAATAAAGTTGGATATACTTAATGTGACATTTTTAAGCTCCCGATCTTTTAAATGGTGATATAATAATATACAGGGTTCTTCATTTTTTTTATCTTTTTGACATCCCACGAAGGTCTATGCCTAAATACCAGAGTACCGTGGGTGCCGGGTTATTAGATGTTTAACACATCGTTCCCCCTGTTCCGTCAACGTTGTCCAAGCACTGAAACATGCAGTTGCATTTCACAGTACCTTTTAGACAACGCGGTAGTGCCACCACGGTCGTTATTTTTAAATAACTACTACCTAAATATGTCTCCCCCGCTGGGAATCGAACCGCCGACCTCTGGCTTCGAAGATCAAATCTCTGTCCACTAGGCCACGGGGAGACAAAACACATTAAAAAATATATATACTTTTTCTCCTCCCTGTATATTAACACCAGTATCACCATTAAAAAAATATTTTAAGTAGCTTTAAGAAAATATCATATTAAGTACATCTAACTTTATTATATAGTTTCGTAAATATGACCATCCATAGCAGGTATTTAGGTAATTTTTAAAGTATCGCCATTTTGTAGTTAGGGAAGATATTAGCTATATATGCTAGGGTTACCGGGTACTCGTCAGGACCCTTTCCATTTAAGAGGATGCCGTACACGTTAAATTGAGCTAAAACGCGATTCCCTGCCGTGTTTTAAATATTTATTTTGAAAAAAGTTGTATATAGAAAAGTTTTTTAAAACGATCCAAAGATTATCGGAAAGTGGTAATTATTACGGTTTAGTAATTTTGTGAAATTTAATGTGTTAATTTATAAACATTACCAAAATTCAATTAACTTTCCGATAATCTTTGGATCATTTTAAAAACTTTTCTATACCTATACAACTTTTTCCAAAACAAATATTTAAAAAACGGCAGCAAATCGCGTTTTAGCTCAATTTAACGTGTACGGCATCCTCTTAACTTTTTTCTAAGAAGGAGCCCAGAAGCCATCTTGAATTTTTTTCTGCCAATTTTATTCCAAAATAGTGCATTAATTTCATATCCCAAAGTTTTTTTTTATTGGGCCGTTCACAAATAATGCACTCTATAAGCAGTGGTCAGTTTAACAAAATGGCAAATAAAAAAGTTCTTTCAAATTAAAGGTTATGGCTAAATACTAATTCATTGCTTCTTTTTCGAATTTTTATTTTATTTTGGAAAATTTTGAATTACCCCCGTATCATACATATTTTTGTAATTTCGATCTTATAATACTACATATACTAATTTTATAAAAAGGGTAAAGTTTATAATTTTGTTTGTTTGTTGGTTGGTAATCTTCGGAAATACTGAACCGATTATAAAAATTCTTTTTCAATCAGAAAGCTACAATATTCAGGAGCGCTATATGCTTATTTTATTATGATTAGACAAAAAGTTTAATCAAATTAACGCCCAACGAAGTGGGCACTGGTCGGGTAGTTTTAAATAAATAAAGGCTTTTTTGTAAAGTTTAACTGAATTTAACCTCTAGTTTGTTGCAAGGATAGTTAACTTAGTACTTTAAAAATATTTTCTGTATAAAAGCAAATATACTATTTTTAAAATATTTGCATTTAAAAATCGCCCATCTAACAAACAAACATTGTTAATATTATTTTTTAAACATTTATTACTTTTAAGTAGTTTCCAATTTTTTTGTCCTACCCTGTATATCCCTAGACTTTAAATAAAACTGAAAACTGCTAATATAGTTTGGGATCATGCTCTAACTTTTATAAAGAATAAAATTTTTAGACCAATTACAAATAAAAAAGTTTCCCATTTACTGCACACCTAATGGACCACACTGTATAAGTTTATTTAATGATTTTAAGAATGTTTTAAGTTTATACAGGTTGGTACAGGATGTTGTTAAGAAAACTAAGGGCAGATTTTACACTTGAAAAGTTTATTTTACAATATTTATGGTTATTTTTTGGCATAAGCAAATATATTATTAAGGTTCACATTTAAATAATAGATATCCAGTTAATCCATTTAGATTATTGTCAAAATGAATCATTAACTTTAGCTAAAGTACATAAGTTTAATGATATTAATTGTTGACATTATCTTTTGCTATTTAAAACAAACAAAGGAATTGTATCTTTGAAATATAATACAGGATGTCCGACTAAATTTTGATCCACTTTGATCGCGAATAATTTTGGAACATGGAGTTACTGGACACACTGTATGTATGTAGGTAATTTGATTGAAATTGATGAAAACTTTGATGTCTATTGGTGCTTAAACGGTGAGGTTTATCGACTTTAATAAAGAGTACCTTATTTTTTAAGTTTTTGATTGTCTATAAGATGGCGCCCCCAGCTTTGCGATATCTGTCAAAATAAAAAAGTTATGAAGTAGATAAATTTTAAGTTTTAGGTAAAGTGCCCTCTGGCGGTATTAAAAAAAAGTATTTTTGTCTTAAAATTTTAGAATCTGCAAAGCTCGATTTGTGTGCCAAATATCAACTGGATTGGTTAAAAAATAAATGCAATATGGCGAAAAAACCAAAATAAAAATTTAACTTTGACGGCTTGTAACTCGAAAACGAATGACATTTGGAAAAAAATGTATATGAAGCTCTACCCTTATTTTGTCAAGTAGAATCACCCCCTTAAGTTTCGTGATCGATTTTTGAATCACCCTGTATATAAAATTTACATAAAAAATCAGTGGCGTACTTTTTTCTGCTGCCCACGAAGACGCCACTGCACAGTTAAAGCTTTACAAGCGCCTTATTACAATAAACAAGTGTACCGAATTTAAAATACCTCGGTTTAAAAGTATCTATTTAAGATATTTATAAAATCCAGACTTTTTGCAAAAACTTTAACGCCCTGTATATCAGAAACGAAGCAACTCCGAACATATGTTTAAAAGAGGTTTTTTTTTCATTATATGACATAAGAATTAACCTTTTAACTTTTTTCCGTAGTTACGAATTACCCTGTATTTAAAAGCAACATTGTTAAAATTGGTTAAATTAATAAATATTTAGGTGTTTTAACAAATAAATAAATAAAGGTGGATAATATCCAGTATGCATGCTAGATAAATGATATGAATAATCCATAGATCGAATGAATCATTATTATACTTTTTTTACAATATAGAAGTTTGATGATGATGATTGTTGACATTATCATTTGCCATTTAAAATAGACAAAGAGATTGTTTTTTTCTAGTATAATATCTAAAAATAAAATATATAGCTAAATTGACCTTTGAATATTGAATCCACAGGGTGGTCCACCGTATTCGGGGCGGTCTATAGCTAGATAACCATATGGTTTTGAAAAAAGTAAATTGGGGAACGTATAACGGTCCGATAAGGCACAGTCTAAAATTATTTTGACCTATACTTACAAGGTGTCCCAACAAAGTGTGACGTATCAAAGTGTCAATATTTTTAATGTAGCACCCTATTTTTAAGACGGTTTTAGAATCTACCAAAAATATCACATGTTTATTGATGGTACCAAGTGTATTATTTTATTCGTTTTTGTGATATCTATTTTTTATTTTCAAAATGCAGAAATGTAATTAAATTAATTTTATTTTAACACTATTAACTTTTTAACCCCTGAAATTGGTCATAATATTAGAAAAACTCTGCTATATCATACGTATGTTATATTAATATGAAATGTTATACAGGGCATTCAAAAAATAATTTTACTTTTATAATAAATAACAAATAAAATTAGACACTTGCTACTCCCAATAAACTTAGGTTATTTTTTAGCTAAATTCTAAAACTCCGATAAAATATAGTTTTTTTGGAACATTCTGTATAGGCCAAAATTATTTTAGACTGTGGCCTTATCAGACCTGTATTTGGTCCCCAATTTACTTTTTTTGAAAACCTTATGGGTATCTGCCTATAGACCGTGTCGAATATGGTGGACCACCATGTATAAAAAAATAGTTAAAGAAAACATAATTTTTATTTTAATATATTGGAGAAAGTACCTATATAAAATTTTAATTGCCTGTAACTTAAGTTTTATTATCAGATCATTATACACACGTAATTTGTTTGTTTATTATCTATTTTAAAATTAATCTGCAAATAATTATAGAATTTTTATATCTACATTTCTTTGTGTTTTTTTGAAGGAGTTACTCGTACGTTATACAGGGTGATACAGAATCTTGTTACCCCACATTTTTTTAATAGTTTACTCTTATTTAATACGAGGACCCACTTGTATTTCTATACACTGCATTTCTTTATTGTCCCCTATCCTTTTATTTATTAAATGGATTAATTTAAAAAGTTAAAACTTTATTTAATTGACAGATAAAACTAAAACTAAAAGAGGGGTCTTGTGATACATCATTTTAAAAATCAAATACTTTATAACCCTACAATATAAAAGCAGTATCTTTACCTACTAAAAATGGCGGTATAATAATAAATACCTGAACACTATATTTGGATGGGCTATATTTTCGAAACTGATAGACTTATATATATTTTATTTAATAATTTATGAAGTATATTCTCAAAGCTCTATGAAATATTTTTTAATAGTGATATAATATTCAGATGGTGATTTAAATATCACATTAATTATGTCTAACTTTATTAGTTACGGAAATATGTCCAACAAAATAAGGCATTTAGGTAATTATTAAAATACCGCCATTTTGTAGTAGGTTAAGGTATTGACTTTATATTCTATGGTTATAAAGTACTCCTCAGGAGCTTTAAAATGATCAGAGTTCGGATTGGGATACTCTAAGGGCGAGGGATACGCCAATACCAAAAAAGGGAGTTATTTACTGACTCAATAGGTTGACACTTAGATACTAAATTAGACTTCCATATCCACTATGAACATATTGTAAACAAATCTTCAATCAAAAGTTGTTAGGTTTTGTGTGTAGAAACACTAGGGATTTCCGTAACATCAATAGTTTGAACAATATTTATAAAACTCTTGTCAGATCAAACTTAGAGTACCTTTCCTGTGTGTGGTCACCCTTTTATGCAGTACATATACAAAACATCGAGAGAGTACAGAAAAGGTACACAGGGCTTATTTCATTTAAATTTAACTTTACCCCGGAATCCTATAATGTTCGAAGACATAGACTGGTCTTGGATTCCTTGGCGGAACGTAGAATCAAGGCTGATATTTTTTTCTGTTTAAATTGATTAATGGAAACATTGATTGCCAAAGCCTTTTAAATAAAATCAATTTTCGGGTTCCGCCAAGGAACACAAGAGAACAGTATCTTTTTGCTGTAGATTATCATAGAACCAATTACGGCGGGTTTTCTCCTATCATAAGAATGCTTAATAATGGAAATAGAGTAGACAAAGACTTTTTAGTTTCTCCTTTAATGTATTTAAAAATAATGTGATACGTCTTGAACTGTGATGTGTAATGTGATAATATTAGATTATTATTTATTATTAGTACAACTTATGTATATTTATTACTTTAATTATTGTGAATATTAAATTTCTTTGCAAACATTGTAAATTTGTAAATAGGTTTTGCCCGTAAATAAATAAATAAATACTGGATGTTGCAAGTAGTGAAGGATCCCTGTAGTTCCCCAAAACCTGTAGCCGTTAGAGATATTTTTCCCTCCAAACCTAGATATATTTAATTCTCATGTTAATAAACTTGTTTCTTACTTTTCTTACCGTAATGGCTTGCAAACGTCATTTTTAACAAAAAAGTCATAAACGGGGTTTTAAACTTGGGTATAAGGATATTATACACAAAATATGTTTAGAATTTTACGCAGAATCTAAGAAATAAATATTATATTAGTACCTAATTTTAACAACTGTTCTTCCATTTAAAATAAGGATGTTGACATTAACTTCTAGTATAACTGGAAGTGCTAGAACCGTCAAAATATGTTAGTCTTATGTCCCCCACTGACTTTATCACGTTGCCCAATTTTCAAAATGGGCAATGTCACAGACTTTTAAAAATGTGTGTAGGTTAGAGAATTTTAGGGGTTAGGATCTTTTAATTTAGTTTGAAATTTATTTAAATAATTTACCTTAGTTTTTCCAAGTTCTTTAATCACTTTGGAAGGAACTTATCTACAAGTTCCCTATTTACACTTTTTTCTATTTTAAATATTAACTGAGCTACGGAAGAAAAAAAAGTGGACCAAACGGTTTTTTGGAAACATCTAGTAAGCCATGATTATTCTTAACGAAATAAAAAGCGATTTAAACTAAGCACTAAAAATACAGTTCTTTTCCCATTTATCCATCTCTGTAGCGAAAGCGGTTTTCAAGATCACTGTACTAAACATCGAAAATAGTATACCCTGTATAATACATTTTATCAAAGAAGGAAAGTATTTAAAGGCCTCAATAAGAAATATTTTATTCTTAAAAAAATCATAAAAAACAATAAAATAAAACGAAACTATTTACATATATTGTGGCACAGCAATACCGTATTTGTCATTTAACCTAAACATTTATTTAAATTATATAATTTTTAATTATTATATCCTTTACCTGTTAAACTTTATTATTCATTAAAAAGAAATCTGTTTACGGCCGACCGAAGGAAAAAAACTGTGCAGTTAAACCTGATTGCCCCACACACGCTCAGGTCTCAGGTCTACCCGAGTAGTGTTTCGGCCGACCGGAGAAAAAAACTGTGCAGTTAAAACTGTACAGTTATACCTGATTGCCCCACACACGCTCAGGTCTCAGGTCTACCTGAATAAAAACTGTACAGGTCTACCGTGGGTATACCCACGGTAGACCGTGGTTACACCTGCACGTCTGTGCCCTCCTAAGTATCGGTATTAAGAACAGACACACGGTCAGACATATCTTCGAGTCTATCAGAGGTATGAGGCTAGAAGCGCGGTTCGATAAAATCAACTTTATGTTACAGTAAAATAAGGATGCTTCGGTCGAGCCGCGCTGCTAACCTCGCTCAAAACAGCTCTTTAACAATTAATGTTAATGATATATGTCACTCGGTCTTAACAGAACGTATATTGCATATTCGCAAAAGAACAGTATTAGTCTTACTCGCAGACTTGCCTCTTCGAGTAGACGCGGGGGCATGTCTAACCGTGTGAATGCCCATTTAGGTTTTTAGCCTGCGTCTGTGGCCAATGGCGGCGCAAGATCAAAATTTTATGTGGGCAAGATACATCCGCAAGGCCCCTTCTCGACAAATGGTATTCTGGGAAAAACAGGTCTTCACCTGTTTCCTGCAAGGCCCTTTACATTTTTACTTTTATCAGTGCGCAAGGCAACCCGGGTCGAGAGTCCGTGGGTGATGGCCCACATCGCCCACGCCCTCCGATGCCCCTGCCTGTGGCAAGATAAAAAAGACGGAAGTGCGATTTTTTCGCGTCTTAAAGGTGGTTTTTCCGAGAAGCTTTGCAGCTTCAAATGCACGTGTTTACTTTTAGGATCTCAACAAGAAAATATTGTATACTCTTTGCAAAAATATATAGCTCGACTATATCAAAACAGTATCAACTAAGAAAAAAAATTAAAAACGCCGGAAAAGTTATTTTGCGACGCTATATGCAAATAATGTGTTGGGCAACTTTTAATGTACCGCCATTTTGTAACGGGTGATGGTACTGACTTTATATTTTAGGGTTATGAAGTACTTATCAGAAGCTCAAAAGTGACATGTCACAAGACCCCCTTTGCGTTTAATTTTTTTGTCAAGATGGCGCCTAGCAGCCATCTTGAAATTTTTGAATGTCAATTTTACTTCAAATTATAGTATTTATGCATTTGTATTTTATATTAATATATAATATATATTAAAAATAAAAGGGGTAGGCATTAAAGAAACGCACTGTATAACTAGGTGTATATAACCTTTTTGTCATTTAAATGAAAACTAATTTCTAATTTTGTTTATTTTTTAGGCAATCACTTCGTAGTAACAGATACGGAGTAGAACTGTCAGTGAGTGTAATTCCTGTGAATGGGTTTAGGTATGATTTTACCATTGAACCAAACAAGAAAGGATGTTATTTTTTAAATGTAGGTGTCGACTGTACTGGGTGTTTGTAATAAACTATAATCAATAAACTAGTGGCATAATAATAATAATAAGCTTTATTGTCATAAAAAATATTTAGATATCTTTATAGACAAAGCAAAACAATAAATTATATATACATATACAACATAGACAGATACACAATTTTTTTATCTTTTGACATCCCACGAAGGTCTATGCCTTAATACCAGAGTACCGTGGGTGTCGGGTTATTAGATGTTTAACCCATCGTTTCCCCTGTTCCGCCAACGTTGTCCAAGCACTGAAACATGCAGTTGCATTTCACAGCACCTTTCAGACAACGCGGTAGTGCCACCACGGTCGTTATTTTTAAATAACTACTACCTAAAGTCATATAATAGTAAAAAAGAAGTACCTTTTATGGAAATGTATCCTCGAAAAATTCATTTAAATTGTAATACGCTCATTTAAGCAAAATTGTTTTAACATATTTTTAAATTTCTCAAATATATTTTTTGATTCATAAATTATAGATTTTTTTAATCATATTTGAATGTGGTATAAGTAGATCAATGCAGAAGTTATTTCTAAAATTATATAAAGAGTTTTTATTATAATTACACCAATATTTTGTATATATTAAACAGTTTCCAATATAAAAATAGATGTCAGTGTCAATATCTTATGTTTAATAAATAAAGGTTTGCAAGATTCCCTAGATTTGGTTTTGCAAATAGTTCTTATAGCTTTTTTTGCAAAATAAAAACTGAGCTTAACAGATTTTGACTAGAGTTTCCCCAGTAACAAATACCATATCTTATTACTGATTCAATTAATGCTAAATAACTAGTTTTTAGTAGTGGAAAATCAAGTTCAGTAGAACGAATTCTAAGAGCATAACAACCTTAGCTGATTTTTTTACATACATTTTCAATATGTTTGAAAAATTAAGGTTTTTATTTACATAAATACCAAGAAATTTAGTAAATGAAGGATTATTAGGTTAGGTTTTACCTAAATGTCAAGATATTTGTTTTATTTATGTTAAAAGAAAGTAAATTTGAATCACCCCATTGTTTAATCATTAAAATATCTTTTTCGATATTTTTGTTTAAATTATTTACATTTTTATTATGCCACAAAATTGTAGTATCAACTGCAAATATTGTAAATTCGCCATTAATTTTAACTGAACCTAAATCATTTATATATAAGAAGAAAAAAGTGGTCCCAATACAGAACCTTGTGGTACACCAGACGTAATACATTTAGCTCCCAATGTTTGTTCATTTAAGTTGACAATTTGGCTTCTTTCAGATAAATATGATCTAATCCATTTTAAAAAAATACCCCTAAAGCCATATATTTCTAATTTTCTTAGTAAAAGTAAAACAAAAAAACTGATGCAATATATTTACATAATGAGAAATGTAGGATGTGTAGAAAATAAAAATTATGTGGCAGGTTTTTCGGCCAAACAGCAAGTTTCAATGCTCAAATTTTTTAATGTATTACGGAGTTCTGGTTAGTTCTGATTCCATTGGTGATCTTGGACCAACATGCCTTAAAATACCATTCTAAAACCTTTGATTTATAGCAGATCATAATTAAAAATTGCTTAAAAAAGGTCTTAAATATGTTTTTTTTAATAGTAGTTATAAATTGAAATATCCATGGTGGTTATTTGTTTTAACAATCCTTTTTTTGTAGATCACTCCAGAAGAATTTAAATCTCACAAAAATGAAATTGAATTTTTGTGTAAGATTAAAAATGCTCGGAAAAAGAATGAGGTCCCCATTGTGGTTACATACGCGGGAATTTTGCATCCTTATAAACATTTCCAAATGATAGATGCAAATAACAATGAACAAAAGAAGTTTATTCACCTAAATGCTGGTAAATAATATTATTATTATTTATGGGAAGCAATATTCATCTTGGGCCTAATACTTAGTAAATAATAGTTTAAAAAACTTAAAAAACACGCTTTTATATGCAACCGAACTAAAAATTAGAAAATAATTTTTCATTACAAAGAGTTTGTATTACAGTAATAAAAGGTCAAACAATGAATGATAATTATATACCTCAAAATAGAATTATAATAAAATTTAAGATAATAACAGAATAATTCACTTCAGAGTAAAAAGCGTGGGGTGCATTTTACTATTTTTTCATAACTTTTCCCTCATAGATATTTACAAATGAAATAATTATAACATTTAATATATTAAGCACCCCACGCTTTTATTCTGAAGTGAATTATTCTGTTATTATCTTAAATTTTATTATAATTATATTTTGAGGTATATAATTATGATTCATTGTTTGACCTTTTTTATTACTGTAATACAAACTCTTTGTAATGAAAAATTATTTTCTAATTTTTAGTTCGGTTGCATTAAAAGCGTGTTTTTTTAAACTATTATATATTTTTAATTTTTTAGTTCGATATATCAATTAGTTTTCTGCGGACTTGTGATATTGAAATGTTTCACGAACTATTTCGTAATCTAATCATTTCATTTAAAGCTTCACTGTTGCATGGGGTTTCAGAACGCAACTACTCCGAACAAGTTTCTGTCAGCCTTATGCTGAGAGAACGTCCGAAACTGCACGCATGCGCAGATCGCGCACTAGCTGTTTCTCTGTTACTCTCCAACAGAAAATCTATAAAGGAATTTATTTATCCTGGCGATCCTAATAGGATAACGGGATACTGTTTGCAGATTATTGCATTGTCATGGGTCCTTGATATATGTGCAAAGTTTCAAAGAAATCGAATCGCTGGAAGCTGGTGAAAATTAAGCTTAAAGATTCCGTTACATACATACATACAACCCAAGCTAATAAAAGCGTGTTAAAAAGTCCGTAATTGATATTTAAGGTGTTGTCGTGGAACACTATTGTCAGAAAAATTTAGCTTATGAGAGCTGTAAAAGTACACGAGATCGCAGTTGTCGATAATTTATATGCAAGACTGTGCCCGTGGAGAGGTTACTCATACAAAATTCTATCACAAATTTTTTTATTTGGCAACGTTGCCTCATAAATGATACCGGCCTTATTTTGACATTTAAATTTGTGTAGATTCATGGTGGAATAAGAACTCCCTTAGTAAGGATAGTGCCTGGCTTTATTGATGCCGGGTTTAGGTCGTGCCATATTTTGGTCTAAGCAGTGTCTCATTTAGTGTATTCCTTTTCACTTGTAGAACCGTTCTGAATGACTGAATACACTAATTGTGACTTCGTAACTGTAAGATATCGTTATGTGCTTTTCTCTATTCACTTTCATCAATTTTAGGAGATTAACCGAAATTCTACGGTTTTAACCGCGGTAATAATTCGTGACAACTTTGACATAAATAATGAATTAAAGGTCAACACAACGCATTGGGAAATACCGTTTCATAATTAGTTAAGCGCCTAAAATTGATGTATCTCCCAAAATTTAAACACATGACATCTACATAAAACAGTGAAATCGCACCACAGTGTACAAAAAAAACAGTATAAAATAAAACCCTCTTCTTTTTTGAAGAAGAATAGATTCAGTTGAGTTAATAAAGGAAATAGTTAAGTTCACATTCGGAGCATTTCTGGACCCGTATTTATATAAACGTTTTTTTACTTTTAGATTTAGAATTTGCGCTCCATTTTCTTTAATCAAAATTTTGTAAGATCCGGTGTTTTTATACCCTAATTAACAAGTTTTTATTTTAAGGTGTAACCCATGAAGTAAAAGTGAAGTTAGCGCTTAAAGAACATCATGTTAGTAACTTCAATATACCGATATATTTTTCCTTTCAAACCTACAGTGACACAAAAGAAATGGAAGGTTTTACAATTGCAAGATCCATCGTAAGTTATTTTTTTAAAATGTAGTATAAATTATAAGTTTGTTGTAAAAATAAAACTGTTACGAATAACATGGTTGGTTTCTAAAGTAGTTTGCTGACAGTTTACAAACTGTCATTGCTGCGCAAGCTTTAAATAAAATCCTTTCGGACTAAGTTTCTGGTAGATTACTCTTTGTTCGACTTTCGAACAAACGCGGATGTCGCGTAGAAAATTATATAATTTTTCCCGTTTTTTTAGTAAAAAATGTTACGCTAGTTTTGTTTTTTTTTATTAGGTTGTAGCAATTCATAATGAAATTTTTCAAGAAGCTCCACTTGAAAAAGTCCATTTACAAATGAAAAATGGGAAAAAGTTAAAATTGTGCCTCCCAAGAGAAAGTAAGTCAAAAAATAGGAAAATAAAGCTTTCGGCAAACAGCGAGCGGGTCGTGGTATTAGCGCGGCGTGGACTCATTGGAAGACGTTGCAATACATTGAATCCTTGCCTAAGGCAAGGCGCAAATTAAGACACGTATAATGCGTGCGACGAGACGCAGCACACCACGTGCTTTTGTAACTTATGATATTAAATTATACAGCGCAAATTGGGATGCGAGGCGTCTACTCGAGGTGACGTTGATTTTTGTGACATTAAAATAGTTTATCGCGTCGCACGCGTTAGACTCTTCTCAATTTTCGGCTTGCCTTTAACACTCAAATGCGCGTCCCGTCGCTGTCCCGCCTGGCGTGTCACGGATGTGTTTTCATATGACATTGATGCGCTCATGTCACGCTGAAGACCCGTCCCGCTCGCTGTTTGCCGGAAGCTTAATTGTTTGTCACAGTTATATTCATAAAAATGGTGTACATGTATTAAAGAGAGGTAACATCCCTTATTTTTGCGACAAAACGTCTTTTGTGACTTATGTTTGTTGGAGGTTATTAAACCTCGTTTTTTATTAAAAAATATCTGGTTGCAATCTTTAGTTGATTTTGACTTTGTCAGTAAAAAATGCCAATTTAATTATCTAAAATTGAAAAGGCTTAAGTAGTCTGCAGAATAGAAGAAGGACGAATATTAACTTAGAGTTGTTATTTAAGTATTTAAATTAATTTATTTAAATCATTGTTCATGCTCGACGCTTATGCTTTAAATGACAAACAACCTGTGACTAAGAGCGGCTTTTACAAGGTCGAGTCAATCCTTGAGTTAATATACTCCTACTCTAGAAGCGAACCATCTTTGGTAAATCTCTAGATGGATTAAGGGTTTTTTAATATTTTTGTTTTTGACCCACCCTGTATGGCAATTCTATATTTTTTTATAAACCATAAATACCTGTGCAAAATTCCTATAAACATTTTTTTTTCAATTGCAATAGTAACGTCAATATCGAATTTTAAATGTAAACTATTTTTTTAAACACTCTGTATATGTTATTTTTGGATATTATTATTATTAGCATACCCACAATCGCTGCACTAGCGGACCGACCGATGATATTTATTTTAATGATGAAAGAACGAATATTCGACAATATATCACTGAACATTATATTTAATATCAAGAGAATCATTGAAGATATGCTCTATATTGGTTAGGCGGACTCATTTATTGGATGGTCTTTTTGTTAGGTACACGCCTGGAAAGAATGGGACCGCTTTGGTCCTGGTCCCGGGGTATACGAGCTGACCCTGTTCAGCCCTATTGACCCTATGAACTTGCCGGTCGCCTGAAACAAAATAAAGAAAACCCCCAAAAACCCAAAAAATTCGAATTAAAAAACGACGTTTCGGTGGCAAGTCTGCCACCGTTGTCAAGATTAAAAATGAACTTAAAAATAAAAATAAAAAACTAACTAATATTAAAATTAAAAATGATTAAATTCTAAAAGCACAAAATTTAATCATTTTTAATTTAAATATTAGTTTTTTATTTTTATTTTTTAAGTTCATTTTTAACTTGACAACGGTGGCAGACTTGCCACCGAAACGTCGTTTTTTAATTCGAATTTTTGGGTTTTTTGGGGGTTTTCTTTATTTTGTTTCAGGCGACCGGCAAGTTCATAGGGTCAATAGGGCTGAACAGGGTCAGCTCGTATACCCCGGGACCAGGACCGAAGCGGTCCCATTCTTTCCAGGCGTGTACCTAACAAAAAGACCATCCAATAAGAGAATCATTACCTTTATCGCCGCATTTATCGTTGCTATAAACAATTGACACCATATTTGCACGCTCACTCAAGTAGGAGAGAAACAGATATCGAACGACGCGGAGATTAAGCCTCTTTGTCGCTCGTTCCGCGCTCTCGCTTGCACTTCAAGCTTTAAATGGAAAGTCGCATGAGTCAGGTTTTTGTGCATGCAGGCGGCTCCATCGAATTATAAGACGTTGTCACGTCAAAAACTAATGCTTTATAGAACCTTTAAATTTATGTCTAAATATGGGAAATACAGACAAATTCGAAAATATTACAAAAACGTATATAGAATTAGACATATAGGTTTGAAAAGTTTTTTTTTAATTTCCTGAAATATTAAAAATTTGACATTGGCAAATTTAAATATTTTACTAAGATTTGGTTTTTCAGGACGTACCAAAGTTACAAAATATCTCTCTTCTTTATTTTACAAAAATGACAAATAGGGTTTTGCCATTTTACCACAGAATTTAACTCTAACACTCGTTTTACACTAAGCCGGTTTCGCCGGACAGAGTGATATAAAATTATACGAAGCCTTTGAGTTTGTCGACTTTCCGCATTCTACGTGTGAAAGGTCTCACAAGACTCCATACACTTCGATAGTGTTGGTTCCAGTGCCGTATTATCCATTAAGCTGACTAGGCTACAGCCTAGGGCGCCATGAAAAAAATAGGCGGCAGACAGGGGAGTAATAGGCGCTAGACAGAGGAGTTCGTCTCTGTGAATAAGGTGTTTTGAAAGAAATGAAATAGCCGCGAAGAGCTGTTATTTTTTGGTTATCAAAGTTCATGAAAGGACTTTTTTTTGGCTCTTCAAAATTTGTTTGTCACGCAAAATAGGCGCTCCGGGACTTGTAGCCTAGGGCGCCTCAAAGGGTTAATACGGCCCTGGTTGGTTCGTAACCCGCATTCTCGGCTTCCGCTGGCTTCTGCTAATGTGAAAAGGCAGTAAGTTTGTTAACACGACATTGTAAAAGCTGCTCTTATTGTAATAAACTTCTTTACTCAGTGTAAAAGCCGGTTTACATAAAAATTAGGAATGGTACTGCTGTTTTTAATCTTTGAACGCCTTTTTTATGAATATAACCATATGTTAACATTGATTTTCAGTCCATGATCTTCATGAGGGTGTTCCTTAAACACATGCCAATATTTAAGGGGTAATTCTTGGACGTATTTAAAGAAAAAAACTATAGGGACATCCTAAACGTCTTGACTTTTGAGATACAGGGTGTTAAAAATTTTCAAAAAACAAAAAAAATTGAAAACACTTATTTTAGTAAAAACTTATACTACTTATTTAAATAAGTTTTTATTATTTTTGTTACATAATTGCTAATAAAAAATTATAAAATCTAATTTATAAAAATCCCGCAATGCTTCTTTTATGATCTAAAAATATGCAATTAAGTGTTTTTTTCTCTTAAACTAAACAAGATACGGAAAAAATGGGAGACGTAAAAGCAGCATTTTTATATGCTTTATCTAATTGTTAGACATATTCCTTTAGTTGCCTCTCGAGACGCCACTGGACTTATTAAATGTTATTCAGTTAGTGATAAATTACCCCCTTAACAGTTTTTTTTCTTTAAATGAGTCCAATATAAAATAGCCCGTTTTAATATAAGCATATCTTTAAGGAACACCCTGTATATTGTATAGTAGTATTTTATTTTATTTTTAAGTTTATATTTTAGAGGTAAAAAATAATAGTCTAGGGACATATAAGAGAATATCAAATTAATAGTTTTATGAATTAGTTTCAGGATGGTTGCTGATCAATTTCCGATTCCAAAAGGATATTTTAAAACATTATTCTGCGGGCTTCAGAAAGATTTTGGGGATGGCGTCTTGCAGGATTTGTTGTAAGTTTTTATTTTCTGAACTGTTAGGCTTTATAGCAGGGTTTCTTAAACTTTTTGCAGTCACGGACCCCTTTCCAGAATTTAATAGCTCCATGGACTCTCATCAAAAAAATTAGGAAAATAAAACAAGCCTTATTTATGAAATTGTAAGTTATACAGTAAAACACCCTTCGCTCGATACTGCTTAAATAATTTCCCAATAAGGATTAACTGAGCTACCATGGGCCCCTGACACATACCCCACGGACCCCCAGGGGGCCCGTGGATCTCACTTTAAGAAACTCTGCTTTATAATAAGAAAAAAAAATAGCGACCGATAAGTAGTTTTTTTGGTACACAGCCTTTCTTTGTTTTCTTTTTCATTTAAATTGTTTTAAATAAGATTTCCATTTTTGGTCACTTTTTCTTTATTCTTCGTTAAATTTGTCGTATTGGTCTCCAAGCCGTAAATAATAAGTGTTAAATATATTTTTTCCGTGACTTGAAAAAAATTAACATTTTATCTCTGGTGACAAAATATTTTTCCAGAAAAATATTCCCGTTTAAAATTTTAATTCAAATCCGTCAAATCACAAAATTACATTTACATGTTTTTAATAATTAAGGTTTCCATAGCAACGTAAGTCTACTTGTCGTTTTACGTATATTAGCTTATCCTTTAAAACTTTAAATTTTACATTGTTAATTTTCTGTTTTTAATATATTATAATAATATTAGTTTTGGTTAGTTCTGGTTAGTATTCCAATGAATATTTTGTAATAAATGAATCCTACAGAAAACTATACTTCACCTTGATTATAAAATGATTAATTTCTATTTCTAACAATGTTTTGTTTAAGGCAAAAGTTGGAACCGGGACATTTAACAAGGGAAAATTATAAGGATTTTTTCATGTACTTTTGTGGTTAGAAGAAATTTGTGCGATCATTGGTTTAAGCTGCTATAACATGGAAAACGTAAGTAAAATATGAAATAATACCTTTGTTCTGAATATAGGCGATTAAAATAAAGCGCAGTGCTGCCAAAACGTGGGTAAATCGTACCCCTTCCCTAAAATAGGGCCCGCATCCATAAAGGGTCGCGATTGGACGCGAAGCATGAGAAGGGCAAATCAAGGAAAAATTATTTCCCTGCCAAGCGTCGCGCGCACACAACTTGTGTGTGTTAAGGCTCCGCTTCGCTTGGTGGCAAAATAATTTATATAATGTCTAATATTTTTTATGAAATTAAATGCTTTGCTTTTAGCCGAGACACAAACCGAAAATCGAATAATTTCCGTAAATATGGAAAAAGTTTTGAATTGACCGTGTTGCACATTGTGTCTCTTAACTTAAATCGGTTATAGTCATTAGGAGCTCTATAATTTGGATCAATAGTTTCATAGCCTTTGAAAAAGTACATTTTCGTATACCGGGTGATGCATCGCCGGACGGGACATAGGAAATCCCATGTAATTTTTAATGGGGTCAATTATTGGCTCCCCTAATTGTTTTAGAGAAAAATTCTATTGAATTGTATTGAAGAGCATGCAAATGTACGTCCGTGGTAAAAACTTTAGATTTTTCGGTTAACCCGTTTGCTAGTTAGATGCTAATATATTTTTAAAAATTGTGACATTATTATCGCCTCATATTTATGAACAACAATTAAAATACCAGTTAGCGTGACATAACGTTGTCATTTTGAAATTTAGTGCTTTATTATTATCAAAAAATTGTACAGTGAAAATTGTTATTTATACAAAAATTAAAGTTGTATTTATACAAACGAATTAAGTTAAGTTAAACTAAACTAGAGTAACAAATTTTAAGAACTTATGACATTTATAATATTTACATGCTTCAATAAATTATTAATATTATTACAATAATTAATATGTTGGAAATAAACTTAAGATTTAAGAAAATTTTCAAATATTCCTCCTTTGACTGCTAAACAATAACCCAGACGTTCATAAAGTTGTCTTCTTACATTAGTTAACTGGTAACATGAAATTTTATTGCATTCTGCAGAAATAGCATTTTTTAACTCATCTAGATGAGAGTAATTTTTATCCTTGTATATCATGCTTTTTAAATGGCCCCAGAGGAAGAAATCATTTGGCGAAATATCAGGAGACCTGGCTGGCCAATTTATGGTGTGATGTAGGCCAATAATATTTCCATTAAAAGCATTGTGTAAATATTTCCGAAGAGCCAGGGTATTATGTGCCGGGCAGCCATCCATTTGGTACCAAATTTCCTGATTTTCCCTGGATACATCATTTAAAGCGGGTAAAATTAGTTCTTCGAGTAGTTCCAAATAAAATTCTGCATTCAAATTTTGATTAAGAAAAAATGGTCCAATAATATGTCTCCGCCCAAACATTTACTTTCTGTGGATATTGCGTCCTCGTTTCGACAAGTCTGTATTGGTTTTCTTTGCTCCAGTATCCGTAATTTTGATGATTGGGTTCATTGTTTAACGTAAATGTGCACTCATCAGTAAAACAAATATTTCTTAAAAATTCCCTGTCCATGTTTGCCCTTTCCATCATGTCAAAACAAAATTCCTGCCGTCGTATTTCATCCCCATCCCTTAGCTCTTGATGTCTTTCATATTTGTATGAAATGTATTTATGCCTTTTCAAAATCCGGAGCACTGTTGATTGATCTTTTCCTATGATATCCTGAAGTTTCCTTGTACTCACCTTCCCTTCATTTTCTTCCACGTGCAATATTCTGTGCAAGTCTCTATCATCTCTTATATTTTCTTCTCTTTGATACTCCCTAGCTTTACATCTGCAGTTATTTCACTGTGCCTTTGGTCTCAAATTTTTGATAGTCCTATCGACTGTTGATTTTCCGGGTATCGGTCTATTCGGATACTGAGCAGCGAACATGTCTGACACCTTTTGGTAACTTGGTCATTAATAAAATCTATATTATGTTTAATACTCGCTACAGTGTTTGTTCAATATAATCCAAAAACATCGAAAAACTATCCAATATTTTGAGAAAAAACCAATTAAAAACGGAAGAATAAACTTCGGTTTATATTTTAAAGTTAATATTTCTACAAGAAAACTAAAAATTATACGAAAACTTTAATAATTAAAAATGTAAACATAATATGTAAACATAACCCCAAAAATGCAGTGTGCTTTGTGCAAAGACTCAAAATCAAAGGATTTATTTAATTGTGATGGGTGTAAGGACCCTATCTGTAAGGGATGCGGGGGTCTTTCGGCTTCCGAGGTAAAAGTGTTGGAATTACGCAATGGAAGAGTGATGAAATTTTACTGCAGTAGATGTGAAAAATATCAAACTTTTAAGCTACTACAGGATATTATAGAAGCAAAAACATTACAATTAGGGACAAGGATGCAATAATTGACCTTTTAAAAACACAAATTGAAGATTTTAAAAATAAAGTACAGAATATACCAAGTCATCGACCCGAAGTAACCTATGCTTCAATGGCATCTTTGACTAATAATAATAAGGGAACTAAAGCCCCAGTAGTGAAAAATATTCCAAATTTAATAATTCGCCCTAGGCAAAATCAGGATTCGTCGAAAACTAGAGAGGATATAACGCAAAAGATAAATCCATCCATCATCAACATTGGCATAAAGAATGCAAAAGTTACAAAAAATGGCCAAATGATCATAAAATGTTCCACGAAAAAAGAAATAGAAGCCCTAAGAAAAACAGCAGAGGATGTATTACAGGATGAATATGAAATATTAACAACAAAAATGCTAAAACCTAAAATAAAAATACCTCACTATGAAGGCGAAAAGACTGAAACTGAAATTGAAAGATGCTTAAGAAAACAAAATGAATGGATTGATGACTCAGACGAATTGAAAGTGACCTATATAAAACGAAAAAGAAATAGTGATTCAACAATATATGCGGAATGTTCACCAGGATTGTATCAGAAATGTATGTTATATAAAAAGATGTACATCCAATGGAACTGCTGCCCAATTTTTGAAGATGTAAGCATAAATAGGTGCTTTAAGTGTCAAGGACTTTACCACAAATCAAACAAGTGCAATAATGAAGAAGTGTGTGAGTACTGTGGAGACAAACACAACATATCAGTCTGTCCAAAGACATCTAAAAAGTGCATCAATTGTGTAAAAGCGTGTGAAAATAACAATGGCCTAAACTATAATGTTAACCACTTAACATCCGATCCAGAGTGTCCAAGCTATAAGTATCATCTACAACGGTTAAAGAATAAAATAGACTACGGTGCCTAACATTCAAATCTAACCAAGAGGAAGTTCTGGACAAAATTGAAACGGGGGATGGAAACTTGTGTGAGGGTCTTTTAGATGGAGACTTGTTAAAGCAACATATTGTAGTTGATAATAAAATCCTAAACATTATACAATTAAATATAAGAAGTATAAAAAAACTTTGACCATCTACTTACATTTATACAATCATATGATCTCGAATACTGTGATATAATAATTTTAAGCGAATGTTTTCAGTTAATGACCACAGACATTTTTAATATAACAGGCTATACCACATTCTACAATAATGGAAATTTTAATAAAAATGACGGGGTAATAATATTTGTACGATCAACACTGAATGCAAAGGTAAGCTATATAAAACTTAGTAATAGTAACATTACATTAGTTAGATTAAAAATTTTATTAATGAAATATAACATATCTCTAGGAATAACAGCAGCTTATAAACCACCACCAGTTGCATGTAACTTATTTATAGAAGACCTAAACATTTTTTTGAAGAAAACTTAAATGAAAATATTGAAATTTTCACAGGTGATATAAACATAAATATAAATAATGATCAAAATGATATAGTGAATGAGTATATGTCACTGATGGCACATAACGGCTTTATTTCTTACATAAATATGCCCACTAGAATTACTCCAGAAACCACATCATGCATCGATCATTTTTTTGTTAGGCAAAAATCAAGAATTGATACACTCTACCTGAAATCCTATATAATTGATACAGACATAACGGACCACTTTCCAATAATGCTCAACATATCTGTAAAACGAAACACAAACAATGAAAATAACTCACCAAAACTTATAGCACATATAAATTATAATCAATTTAAAGAAAACATAGCAGCACAAGACTGGACTAACATACCTAACTCGAAAGATACAGAAGTCGTAGCCAGTTTTCTGATAGAAAAATAAAAAGGTGTTTAGATCAAGCTACAACCAAAAAAATGTTAAAAAACAGTCTAAAAAAGAAAAAACAATGGATTACAACGGGAATAGTTATGGCAATAAAGCGTAGAGACAAACTGAAAAAAATCTAAGACAGAATTTTAACATAGAGCTACAAAGGGAATACAACACATACAGAAACCAGCTAAACAAAATAATAAAAAAACAAAATATACTTTTTATAAAAACCAGATTGAAAACAATAACAATGATTTAAAAAAGATGTATAACATAATAAATGAGGCAACGAACAAAAAAATAACTTAGATAAACCTAAACTAAAAATTGTAAATGATAATAACACTGATTTTAGCTCTGATATCGACATGGCAAACTACTGTAATCAATACTTTATTGAAAATGGATCAAAAATGGAAGAAAAATTCCTAAACCAGAAAACCCATACAAACTAAATAGAACAACAAAAGAAACAATGTTTTTAACTCCAGTAACTGAAAATGAAATTATAAAGAAAATTTCCACTCTAAAAAACGATAGTGCCCCAGGTCTAGATGGAATATCAACAAAACTAATTAAACTTGTTCATTTGAACATTGTAAAACCCATAACGTATCTTATTAATCTTATATTTGAAACAGGCAGAGTACCAAGGCACTTTAAAGAGTCTGTAGTAACACCAATTTTTAAAGAAGGAGAAAAATCAAAGATACAGAACTATCGTCCAATTAGCCTGATAAGTACCCTAGCTAAGATATTCGAAAAATGCTTAAAGGATAGACTAATCAGCTTTCTAAAGAAACATGACACTCTGTCTGCAAACCAATTTGGATTTACAGATGAATTGAGCACAACCGATGCTGCATACACTTTAACAACGGAAGTTATTAATAACTTCAATAATAACAAAAAAGTATAGCAGTGTTTATTGACCTGGCCAAGGCTTTTGATACGGTGCCACACCAAAAGCTGCTGGAAGTGTTGTCACACTACGGAGTTCGGGGATCGGTGCTGGAGGTCTTTGACAGTTACCTCAAGAAAAGAGAACAATATTTAAAAATCAATGACATAATTAGCAGACCTCAAATAATAAAAACTGGAGTCCCACAAGGAACAATATTAGGACCAATATTATTCATAACATATATTAACTCTTTACTTGAATTAGATATAAATGGTAGAATCATATCTTATGCCGACGATACCGCCCTTTTGTTCGAAGGAAAAACTTGGACTGAATGTAAAGAGAAAGCAATAGAGGGTTTTAGGATAGTAAAACGATGGTTGGAATCCTTTAAGTTATCACTGAATTTAGCAAAAACAAACTATATAGCTTTTTCAATAAACAAAACTAACAGACCTAATTTTGAAACTTTAATAATAGATGAACATCAGCAAGAAATTAAATCTGTCACAAAAACTAAATATCTTGGCTTAATCATTGATCAGCATTTAAAATGGAACGCACATATAACATACCTAACAAAAAAATTAGAAACCTGATCTATAAGTTCTACTTATTAAGGGAATTTCTTGGTCCAAAAATACTAACATTAGTGTACAAATCCTTAATAGAATCTTTAATACGATATGGCCTAATTTTGTGGGGAGGCATATATAAAAGCAATTTGCGGCCAGTGTTGATTGTACAAAACTACATACTGAAAATAATATTTAAAAAAAATAGACTCTATTCAACTAGTTTATTATATAATAGGGAAATTTGTAATGTATACTCATTGTATATGCATGCTGCATCCATGTATGTACATAAAAAGAGATATTAAAAAATTTGTTAATCATAGGCACCAAACAAGAAACAATGTAAATAAACATATTGTAATTCCGGATTGTAAAAAACAGTTTCTTTAAAATTTATTAACTATTTAGCACCGAAATTCTATAACCTGCTGCCACTTAGAATAAGAGACATTTCAAATCATAAGATTTTTAGCAAACATTGTAGAAAATATATTTTTGATAATTATAATACCTTTGTAAAAACTATGCTGTAAATTAAGTAAAAACGCAACAAGACTCTAAAGAAACTTGCTAGGATCAGAGAATTTTTTTATTTATTTATGTATTTAGTTAATTATTTTAATTTAGGATTATTTTGAATATTGTTCATACAACACAAGAATTAAATATATTTAGGATAGGTAGTCTGACACATACAGGTGCAACAAGCATCTAGGTGTCATTAACTAAATTAAAAATGCATTTTTGTTAAGTTTAAAATTTTTTATATTTGTAAAAAATTGTAGTTAATAATTAATCAATCAATAAACAATAAACAATAAACTATTTCCTTGATAGTACCATTTAATCATCAATACTTTTTCTTCAGTAGTATAACTCATGGTTTATCTTTTCGCTACGATTTTTAGATAATAATAAAGCACTAAATTTCAAAATGACAACGTTTTGTCCCGCTAACTGATATTTTTATTGTTGTTCATAAATATGAGGCGATAATAATGTAACAATTTTTAAAATATATTATTATCTAACTAGCAAACGGGTTAACCGAAAAATCTAAAGTTTTTACCATGGACGTAGATTTGCATGCCCTTCAATAAACTTCAATAGAATTTTTCTCTAAAATAATTAGGGGAGCCAATAATTGACCCCATTAAAAATTACATGGGATTTCCTATGTCTCGCCCGGCGATGCATCACCCGGTATATTATGTTAATAACTTTTTGTTTTAGGTTAATCTGTATTACAGACCTGGTAATATTTTGCAACTTGAAGTACCAGGTTTGGCTGAAAAGAGACCGTCAGTCGTTAAAGGCGATCTTATAGAGATTAAAATTCATGGAGACCATACCTCTTACCAAGGGGTAATTCAAACAGTTGGAGATAGAACTGTTGATATTCATTTTTGGATGATATGTTAGTAAACACGATTTAACTCAGTCTAAGAGCAGCTTTTGCAATGTTGTGTTAACAAACTCAGGGTTAAATTATTATGTGGTTAAAGTCCTAGCTAAATTTTCAAAAGCTGTCAAATGCATTGTCACCTAGATTTACCAAATATGGTTTGCTTCTAGGGTAGGAGTATACTAACTCAAGTATTGACTCGACATTGTAAAAGCTGCTCTTAGAGTAGTAGAATCTGATATACTGATTGGCTCACAGGGACCTTGGGTCTCAATTTTTAAAAAAGCGTGAGAATAAAAATATTTTATATTGTATATCGGAGCAAGACAGATAATTGCCGGATAGTCGGGGGAGATTTCCTACCTTTTCTTGAGTGCCACGGCATTAAGTACGCATAAGATTCTGAGTTTGTGCTATTCACCACACGCAGTTAAACTTTTTCATTTTCTGATGAGAGTAAGCGTGAGTCGCGTATGCCGCCGTCTTACCCCTTAAAAGTTAATGGCGCTACGACTTACCTCTCCAAACCAATTGAATTAAAAGTTGGAAATACATGAGAATGAAGCAATGGCATGCTTTATTTCTTTTCTACTAACGTGTTCCTAATTTATATTTTATATATCTTTTCTTTACACAGAAATCCTATCCCAGGATCTATATTCTAAATCATTATATTTTTTCTGTAAATGATGACATCATCATCGTCGCGTGTTTAACAGTCATCAATTTTAGGCGTTCAATCAGTTATAACCGCGGTAATAATTGGTGACAACTTTGACGTATAATACATTGTTTAAACGTCAACATAACCGATTGGTAAATACCGTTTTAGAATTGGTTCTTCGCCTTAAATTGATGAGTATTTGAAAACAGCTTAAAAAAAGTGATAACAAGTAGTCTGGCGGCTGATGTAGTTGTGGATGTTACAAATACGAAAAGAGATTATTCTTAGAATAAATAAAGGAACAAAATTAAATACGTCAAAAATCAAGCAACTTGCGTACTGCGTGAAGCAATAGGAACAAGGAGGTTAAGGTCAATTATTAGCTGATACATACGTTTTAAAGTATCAAATTTGTTGACTACATTTATAATGACGTCATTTTTAAATACGGTTTAAAACGTCTTTTGAATTGTTGATAATAAGAAATACGGCTCAAGTTTAACTAACTGATATTTAGCAATTTAATGATTGAATATGGTTTTTGGATGCCTTTACATATACAAAATAATCACAACTTGCTTTTAAATTTAGGGTTACGTTTTTGACAACAAGGTAAATTTTTCATCGATTTAAAAATAGTCTTGCATTTTTATGATTATTATACAGAGTGTCCACTAATTAATGGTACACAGATTCCTTATGCCAAAATAGTAGCATTTAGCCAAAGGTACTTATGTTTAAAAGTAAATAATATGAAAGATACTGGGTGAAAAAAAATCATAATTTTTGATACGTTTTGAATCTTGTGATGAAATTTAGTATCTATACTTTGGCCACTTTAAATTAATAATGAATACCTAGTAAGTAACTCCGGTAACTGTAGTTTTAAACCAATAAAATACATTTTTTTGTTTAGGGGCTTTCCTCAATTTATAGTGAACAGAGTATAGGTGTTTTTTGACTTGAACTATGCATATCCAATGTTATCTTTTATGTGTGAGCTAGAGGGCATGACCTACACTACTTTAACTTTTTCTAAAACATCTTAACTGTTGACATGTTAATTTTAATACCTTTAAATATTGGCTTCTCTATTAAATTTAAAACAAAATTGTATTAGGCTTTTTTGAAGACGTTGATAAGATAAGCTCATACATTAAATTTTGTTATTTTCTAATATACCAATTAAATGGTATTTAAGAAAAACTATTCGTGTCGGGGTACAGGTGCATACCTGATCATTACTGTGGTTTCATTACAGTTAGTTTTTTTCTAAATAACATTTAATTGGCTTATCCCTTTAATGTTTTTAAAACAGTCTAATAAAATTTTGTGTGGTGTAAATGATTTAAATTAATGTGTTTTATAACAATTTTTAGTATTGTCCACGCAGTCCGTACCCAGCCAGAAATAGAAATTGATGTCAGATTCGTCCTTGGCAGAATTCATTTCGAAAGGATGCACCAAGGAGTCGAACAGGTGCAAATAAATGGGTTCGTCAAAAACCTGTTCCCAGATGAGCGCTTAACGCGAAAAAAATTTCCGAACCTATGGTCATATCTCAAAATGAGTAAGTTTCTTGTATTTTACAAATAAAGTATAGGTCTATTATAAAAAATAGTACATACAGGGTGCCTTGCAATATATGAACAATCTCCCAGATTTATATGGAACACGTAAAAATAGTATGACAAGTTCCTATAATTTTTTGTTCTAAAACCCCTTTTTAAAATATGATGAATATTAGTAACGACTTCTAAAACTGGTGCCCTTGGTATTTATTTGTATTTATTAGTAATTTTTTCGTGTTATCCATATTCATCATTGTGCTTCAAACTGTATTTGAAATGAAAATATAAATATGAGAGTTAGTTATTGAACCGAATTAACACGAAAAAACGCCTTAAGTCGCCAGGTGCACACTAACCCTTACACAATAGTACTAATTATTGTTACACCCTTTACAATGAAGGAATGAAAATAGTATTTTTAAATAACATAAACCTTTAGCTAAAATAAAAAAGGTACGCGTGTCCGATATCGATAAATTGAAGCATTTTCGAGAAAAACAACTTTTTGCGTAAATAGGGTTGTATTAAGGAATGTTATCGGTTCGGCATAGGCTCCCTCTAAACCTTATGCATTATCTTTTTTATCTTTGGACAAACCACGAAGGCTTAAAGTCTAAATACTAACGTACCGTGGGTGTCTTAAGCGAGGTAAGAGGAAGTTTGTTCACACGGGACTTAAATACTTGATGATTTGGGGGAAAGGAAAGACCTCCCCTGGCAGCAGGTTCCACAATCTAGAAACTCTAGGGATAAAAGAACGAACAAAGTGAGAAGTTCGGGAGCCTGTCCAGTTGGCTCAAAAAGAAATCCAACCTTTTTTGAAGCAGCCGTGGCTAGAGATACAATGTGTTTATGCCAGTTAAGGTTACTTTCAAATGTGACGCCCACAAGATTGAAGGTGTCTTTGCTCTGTAAAAGTAGGCCGCTCATAAGTAGAGGATGAGTATTTGATGACTCTTTTCGCGACAAGGAACATAATTGTGTTTTGGATGCATTAAAATGGACGAGATTTTTGGCGCCCCAATCCAATATTAAATTAAGATCCTGCGAAAGAGATATCTGCATCGCTCTGCGTTTGTTTTCCAAGTCAGGTTTAGTGATGGGTTTAGGAACCTGAAAACTGGAGTGAAGGGTACTATCGTCGGTGAAACTATGAATGGAATTAGTTGTGGACGAGAGAAGGTCGTTGATGTGAAGAAGAAACAATGTTGGTGCCAGAACTGAGCCCTGAGGGACTCCAGCATTTACTTGGTGAAAGCTTGAAGAATGGCCGTCCACAATAACTGATATACGTCGATCAGATAGATAACTAGAGAGCCAAGTACATAGTTTAGTTGAAAGACCATAGGCGGGAAGTTTATTAAGAAGTGCGGCATGCCAGACCTGGTCAAAAGCTTTGGATATATCAAGAGCAACGATCTGGGACTCACCTAGAAATTCAAGAGACTTATTCCAACAGTGTGATACGAAGGAAAGAAGATCTGCTGTAGATCTTTTGTGGCGAAATCCATACTGCCTGTCATGCAAAATTTTGTGTGTTTCTAAGTACTTAAGAATTTGTGAATTAATTAATTTTTCCATTACTTTACAAAGAACTGAGAGAATTGAAATTGGTCTATAGTTAGATGGAAGGGATTTAGATCCTTTCTTGGGAATAGGTTGAACACGTGCAGCTTTCCAGTTCTCCGGAAAGATACCTGTGTCGTAAGAAATTCGAAAGAGCCGAGTCTCTAGCTTTAATTCTAAGATTATGGGACCCTCCATAATGCTGCAACTTTATTTTTTATTGTCGTGAAATTAAAAAAAAATGTTTTCTTAGTAGAAATTGCAACGGGAGAACTTAATACTTTTAGATGTCCCCACTAAACAAATATTTTATTTTTGTCGAAAGCGCTTCAATTTATCGACATCGAACCCAAAAATACTTTTTTCATTACTTTATTATACAGAGTGCACAAAGAGCACTATTGTGTAAGGCTTAGTTCGCCCTGGCGAACCAATAAAGCCAAATGTTTTAACAAGGACACAATTTTAACGAGTCCTAATTTGTATTTATCATATAAAAAAATGATTTCATTATATCCAGTACTAAAAAAACTATTTTCAGAGGGGTCCTTTAGGCGACATATCTCCGTAAAGAGGAGCTTTTGGAAAAAGAATGAACTTGTCATATTATTTTTATGTATTCTACAGGGTGTCCCGAAAATACGTGTACAACGTTTGATGACAGACTTTGAACGTCAAAATAAGGCAATTTGAGTGAACTTACCTATGTCTAAAAGTTGATAATTACAAGATACAGGGTGTCAAAGTTTCAAATGTTTTTTGGTTTTTTCTGAATAATTTCGGCAATGGTAACCTTTTTGCTCGAAATTTGGCAGATGGATTTTTTTACAGGGAGACAATTTTTAAGCATTTGGACTAATCACTGAATTATTTAAACGCAAATATCTGGAAAATCATAAGTCTGGGCGACTTTTTCAGAGTATACCTTTTTTATGTAAAAGAGATGGAGGAGCATTTTTTATTCAAAATGTACATACACTACGCCGCAAAAAGTTGTAACATTGAAAACGTGCGCAAAGTCTCGCAGACAGCACCCTATACAATAGGGTGGGCCGAAAAAATTTTTTTTGAAATATCTACTGCGGTAGTGAAAAAATCTGTGTTTGGACAAAAGAATAGTGTACTTAAAAAATTAGATTTTTGAAAAAATTTTAGCCGCGCCCCTGGGAGCTACAACGGGTCAAATTTTTATATACATGTATTCAGGTGGCGGTAGGGGGAAAATAAAAAGAAACAACTTTTTAACACAAAAATATAAACAAAAACATTTAAAAAAAAATTTAACCGCGCCCCTGTGCATTTGTTTTATTCGATTATGACGTCACACACTACAGCGAGGAGGAGGTGTTATAAGGCAACTTGAGACATATTTAAAAAGGCCACTCCAATGGAGTATATGTCTCTTACATGCCAACGAGTTACCTTTAAGGCATTTTTTGCACTCCTTAGATGGCAGCACAAAAGGACCATACACTTTCTCAGGACCAATAGGTTCACAGCTTGCGGACTGTGAAAAGCTTCCTATTGTTTCATTTAAATCTATTAATTTTGATCTACCACAAATAGCACCAGAAGATCTTAGCACAGATCAACAATATTTATTGGCAGTTTCTGAAGCAATAAAAAATGGAACATGTTCACAAAGTCTGGCTTCCAAAAATCCAGGAAAGATGAGCCATGCACGATGGCTAACTACCGTCGGATTTTGCGGCTCTATATTTCGACAAAAGTACCAAGTAAAAATTTTATTTTACTTGTTGAATTTATTTTAAAAGTATATGTGTGTTCGTGGTTTTCAATTAAATCAAGACCTGAAGTTAAACACGAAGCAAAACATTTATTTAACATGATACGACTCTCTAGATCGTTTTCCGAAAATGTCAAAGGTATTATCGACAAAGTCATAGCAGGAAATGCTTATTTTGCGCATCCAGAAAATATTTTAATTGCAATGCTAGCAAATGAAAGACCACACATAAGAGAGCTTACTGCAAGACGAATCTTAAAAGCAAGACAAAATAAAGCTGGTGCCGAAATTAGATTTTTAAATTGCCAGAGGTAAACTTTGATGCCGGTGATAACATCGATCTTATTAATTGGACTAATACTTATATTACTGAACCTCCTTTAACAAGACATATGTCGGACGAAGACTTTTATTTAATTATTAACAATAAGGAAGTTCTTAATTTTAACAAATATCCTGCTCACACACAGGCAGTTGAAAGAACTGTGAAAATAATAACAGAGGCGTCAGCTACAGTTTGTGGGCCTCAGTCACGGGATGGTTTTATAAAGGCAAGGCTAGAGGTTAGAGCGAAGTTACCATCTTTTGAAAATAAGGGAGAGTATTATGGTACCAAGTTAAAAAATAAAAAATAAGATCAGAAAAACAGTGTGATATCGATAAAACTAGAATTTCAAGAGTTGGTGGAGGAGAGGGTGGGCGGAGCTCTAGGTGCGGCCACCTCCTCGTGGTGAGTTCTGGGTTGACTAAACGTTTAAAATACGCATTTATATTCACATTTAATATTCTTTTAAATATTTACTCAAGCGAAGAGCTGCACATTTATTTTAGAATTAAATACGTTTTTTTATATAAATCATGTTTTTTAAAGGCGTATGGGCGCGGTTAAAAATTAAATTAAAGTGCTCCTTTTTTTTGGGAGCTTTAATATAATTCTAAAATGATATTTTTACTACCGGGGAAATGTATTGCATTCATTTATTTATATAACCTATTCGTTTATATAAGGCATATTTTTTTTAAATGCACCCTTTTGGGCCACAGGGGCGCGGCTAAATATTGACCAATTTCGTTCATATTTCTTCCTTGAACAACTTTCTACCCAACACAAGTTTTCCTCACTACCCCCAAAGAATTTTGAAAAAAAATTTTTTTGGCCTTTTTCGGCCCACCCTACTATACAATCTACATTAAAATTCAAAATAAATTTAATTGTCTCCCTGTAAAAAAATCCAACTGTCAAATTTCGAGCAAAAAGGTTTACTATTGCCAAAATTATTCATAAAAAAACGAAATAAATTTAAAACTTTGACCCCTGTATCTTGGTTATTATCAACTTTTGGACATAGGTAAGTTCACTCAAATCAACTTATTTGGACGTCCGGAGTCTGTCGTCAAACGGTGTATACGTATTTTCATGACACCCTGTATATAAATCCGACAGATTACCACATATTCTGGGACACCTTGTAAATATGTGGGTAAACCCTTGTAAATCGCGAGATATAAATTTTAGCTGCTGCTTAAGAGTAAAATACTATTATGTAAAAAAATATATAAAATATTTAGTTGTTAAATTCACAACCAAGATGCTTTTAACTTCCCCGAAATGCCTTTACAACACCAGTTTCAAAGAAGTTTTTTAAAAATGTTAACTAGTATTATTATTTTGTTCCAGATTATTTAATAAAAACATTTTTACAAATACAGAACAGATGACGGCTGTTCACAAAATAGTGAACAATACGTCAAAAGGAGCTCCTTATATTGTGTATGGACCACCTGGAACAGGTATCTATCTATAGTGTAAATAATTGGAAACTAAGTGCTAATTGATCTAAGTGCCACAATTAAAAATCCCTAGAAATCAAAGAAATAAGTAAAGAATGTACTGTGATTTTAAAGTAGGGCTATCACGTAGCCCATATAGATAGACATATAACAAAAATTTATGTCTTGGCACTTAGCTTTAATTAAAGAAGTCTCTCTTTAGAAGAGGCTCCTTATACATATACGAGGCTTTTTTGAATATGTTTGCAATCTCCCTGAATTATATATAATACATGACATACATATGACAAGTTCCTCTAATTTTTTTCCTACGGCATTTTGTTACAATAATATGTGCTCCTAAAAAAACTTTAAATAGGAAGTTTTATCTAGTGAAATATAAAAAGAAAAAGTATTATGGTCGTATACTAAAACACCTTTTTGTTGCTGTAATTCATGTTACTGAAACCTCTCAACGCTTTTTTATTGTTTTATCACTTAATTTTTCCATGAAAACAAAATATTTTTTTCGTGAGCAGGTAAAATTTAAAAAGGCTTTTTGAGATAAATTTGTATGAGCAGTATTTATCTTACCTTGTATGTTGCGTGTTTGAAGTATTATTGGTTGACGACTCGGGTGGCGTAACACAAATGATTAGTTATAAGCTGCCAGGGGCATTTGCCGCACCTTGCTGCGTTTTGTTTATTTTAATTTATATTTTATTATGGTCATTTTTTTCTAATGTTATGTAAGTAGTTGTGAAAATAATGTTATCATATGATGTAGAATTAACAACGTACGGTGCAGTATAGTTTGTGTTAAAGTACATGCTTAAATACCATTAAAGTATTGTAAACAGTTTTTTAAAGGTCTATTGTTTGATAATAAATTTCTTAACTTTGCCTCATTTTAACCGAAAACCCATATCCCTTGTAATTATTGCTAGGCCATTAAAAGGTTTTGAAACCGAAAAATCCTGTAGAATATCGTTTATCTTCTCTTTTTCTTTTTCTAGGCAAAACTGTCACTATTGTTGAGGCAATTTATCACTTAAAACGCCTGACGAAGCACAGAATTCTGGTTTGCGCCCCTGCAAATGCAGCTTGTAATATGTTAACTGAGAAACTGGCTACATTTTGTACCACAAATGAACTAAAGCGGGTTATGTCTGAGAATTGTGACACGTAAGTTTTTATTTGGTGTCTTCCTCCTTTTATGCTTTAGAACCACCCGGAACGACACCGTAAGTATTCCTTTTATCTGTCTGAATGTGGGAGACAATGATTTAGTAGCGATACTTAAAAAAATCAGGACTTTCAACTTGGAATAATTATGTGGATACCAAGAGTACAAGCCCCTGAGCAGAAGACTCTCTCTCTCAACCATTTCATATATTAAAGGAGCAAAGATAAGGAGAATTGCCCGACAATATGGAATTAAAACAGTTTTCAAGTCCGGTACAGCATTTTAACAAAAACCAAAGCAAACACATCTAAACAGGAGAAAAAGTATATCTGCCAAGCACCATGTGAATGTGGGAAGTCATATATTGGTGAAACAAAACGCCCATTAAATATAAGAAGCCTAGAACATAAGCAACGTACCCAAAAAGGCGAAACATCCACCATCTGGAACCGCTGGTCACGTTTGGTCTAAAAAACATGTCAATAGAGACATTTTGCACCTTTTAAAATAACAGACGTTTTTTGGCCTCCTTATGGTTATCGTTATTAAACATAACGATTACAGCAGCAGTTTTAGACAGAGATTTTGCAGCCTCTCCGAATAAATTTATCTTGCGTCTGCGCTTTCGACTTATAACCTTATTTTTACCTGTAGTTCACCGATTTTAAAGTTTACGAAAAATCAGTACTTACTTTTATTCTCCATAAGTTATATATTGATATTTAAATATATGCAAATAATTCTCTTGATTTTGTTTTTCAAAGTAGATGTAACAATAAAGTATAAGCAAAACACAACAAGTAAGGTTAGGTTTGGTAGTAGAATAAAAAGCAAGTGTGCCAGATTGTATCATGTAAATAGATTACTGATTTAAAACATCCTTAAAAATGCAAGTCCGTTTTAATTTCTTTACACTATTTAATTTTTCTTACTGCTATGGATTTTTCGCTAATTAGAGCCTATGTATCAATGATATTTTAATTAATACGGCATTAAAATGTCAACCTTCTTAAATAATTGATAATAACAATTCTACAATCCGACAACCACGCAGTTTAACAATAACGATAACGATAAGCTCTTCGGTATTCATCCGTAATTAAAGGAGTCCGGTATGGTTAATAACGATAACGGATCATGTTTGCGATACTGCGCAGACTCAGAATAACGTTTACCACAACGGAATTGCAAAATAAGAGGTGCAAAATGTCTCTATTAAGTGGACAGAAGCACGGGTTGTTCACCGGAAACCTCATTGGAAAAAGCGAAACTTAGAGAAAGTCGTCTTCATTGAAGACAACAAAAATATTTTTAGTAAGCAAGTGCAGAAATGCCCACTATTTGGAAACCATTCTTAAAACTCACCAATGCTGGGGTCATGGGTAAAAAACCTCATGCTTAACTGCACCTAACTCTGTCATGGGTGCATGCTCTACCAGAATATATAAACTAAGTAGCGATTTGAATTTATTTAGTTTACACTTGAAAACGGACTGAGATAGGACTGCCCAAAACGTTGTGAGAATAATAAAATAAAGACAATGAAAGTTCCAAATTCTTTAAGTGTTCCTTTTAAAATTTAGTTGTTCTGCAGAATCGTTCTATTTCCTCTCGCCTTGCCTTATTTGCACCATCATTGCAGGATGGGCACGAAGTGTTCCGACACTAATGACATATGTCAAAAGTAAAATAGTAAATATACTCGCTTATATTTGAAAAATACCTGTTTATTGTGGTTAATTAATTAACCCGAAAAAAATAAATATAAACCACGGGTGACTAAAACATAAACCAAACAAAGAACACAAATCTGTCAAATGTGATACGGTCAAATCCCACTTTTTTTGTGTTCCTTTTAAAACTGCTGATCAATTCCGAAGAACGGTCTACAAGTTAAAAGGAATACACCAATTAACATACAGTTATATTCATAAAAAAAGGCGTAAATCTGCTTCTAAAACTGACTGAAGGAGGTTATCACAAGTCATAGGTTTTCAAAAATTTAAAGCGTTTGCGTTGGGCGTGAACATAGATGTAAATAAATCAAAATAAAATAAATAGAAACTCCAAAAAATATTCATTCTTCTTCCATTCTGTAGAATACTTGAGCCGTTTCAGTTACAGATAAGTGACATGGCATTTTTTGATGACCAACACTAGATATTTTAAAAAACGAGGAATATGCCGATGCTTTTATTTTATTAAAAACCTATGACATTTAATAATCGCCAACAGGGCTGCATGCAGAAAGTGATTTTGAGGGGCGGGGAGACGACAAGATCATTTGACTAGGTAAGGTTGCATCATTACGTCACATATATACCGCACTGCTGGTTCCTTGGCGCCAACGAGGATGTCTAGATGGATAATTTTATGAGGGCGAAAGAGCTCGATATACAATATTTAAAAATCAGCTAGAATAATCATTGTTAAATAATTTATTAATAGGAAATAAAGAAATCACGGTAACAACTGGAATTAACAGTATTTAAAAGTATTTCTTTAATATTGACAAAAAACACAAACTACACTGTTAAAAACTTAAATAATGAGCAAAATGCATATGTGACGTATGGTCCGCCATGTTGTAAGGCTTACGAGGCAACCTTACCCAGTCAAACGATCTTGGGGAGATGACACCCCCAGCAAACAACCTATCTTTAAGAGGTCCTTTTAGGGCTTCTGGGGGGGCAATTGCCTTCATTGCGTACGGCACTGACGACCAACAAAAACAGTCACAAAAGCCAGTTTGAGGCAAAAATATGGTAGGTTACCTCTCTTTTTAGTACTTGTTAACCTTTTTTATGAATGTTACTGTACAAAATACATTATTTTTATATTTACTCTATTTATAGAAGAAACGTATAGAATAACTAGAATAAAAGTATTTTTAAACGCTCTATAAGATTTCTGCACGTTAATATGACTTCAGTAATTATTTTTCCGAAACTCCGTAGTTATACCAGTGTTTAGACCTGTAATATTTGGTTATTAATTGAAGGGACATGTCATTTCTAACATAGTGTCAATGTCAGGTTTTTTTTCCTAATTTACAAAAAAGCTAATTCTTATAGAACCTTCAAATATATCTCTAAATGTTAAAATACAGCTATATTTACGAGCATATTACAAAAAATATATAGTCAGCCATATAGGTTTATTAAAGTTTTTCTAATATCCTAACCATGTTGAAAACTTGACATTGGATGTTTTTGAAAAAAAAACACTTCAATTAACATACAGGATGTTTCCAAATTAACTACAAATATTTTAAAAGCGTATTTTCTAGGTCAAAATAAGACTTTTTTCTTATAAACATATGTCCTAAAATCCTTCTAGCTACAAATTTTATAAGTTGCGTAAAAAATGGGTATTTTGAAATTTGGGTTTATTTTTGCATCTTATTTTACAAAAATTTGCAAATCCCTGTTACTTTAGGCAGTGTATTTATCGGTTACCCTTAAGAAGGTAAATTGACAATTTTTTTTTTGGGGGGGGTTAAGAAAGATAAATATTGATGATGTCCAAAATTGTATAATATTTTTTTATCTTTGGACAAATCACGAAGGCTAAAAGCCTAAATACTAACGTACCGTGGGTGTCTTAAGCGAGGTAAGAGGGAGTTTGTTGACACGGGACTTAAATACTTGAAGATTGGGGGGAAGGAAAGACCTCCGCGGGCAGCAGGTTTCACAATCTAGAAACTCTAGGGATAAAAGAACGAACAAAGTGGGAAGTTCGGGGCCTATCCAGTTGGACCGTATAGGGATGCATACGCGCGGAACCACGAGTTTCTCTGTTGGGAACCGTGAGTGGAGGAACTATACTGGACAATTCTTCAGAGCAGAAGCCATGGAAGTACCTATAAAAAAGCGATAAATCCCCCACAGCCCGACGATGGGCAAGAGAGGGAAGCCTTTCTGTAAGTGAAGGATCATTAATGAGACGAATAGCTCTTCTTTGAATAGAATCAAAATGCTTAGGGTTGTGGGGGACGCCATGCCCCAGATATGAGAACAATATTCCAAGGGAGGTTGGATTTGGGACACATATAAAGTGTATAAATTAGAAGGGGAGAAATACTTTTTGGCTCGAAAGAGAAATCCAAGCTTTTTGAGTATGCCGTGGCTATAGATACAATGTGTTTATGCCAGTTAAGGTTACTTTCAAATGTGACGCCCACAAGATTAAAGGTGTCTTTGCTCTGCAAAACCTGGCCGCTCATTAGCAGAGAATGAGTATTTGATGACTCTTTTCGCGACAAGGAACATGATTGTGTTTTGGATGCATTAAAATGAACGGATTTTTGGCGCCCCAATCCAATATTAAATTAAGATCCTGCGAAAGAGATATCGGAATCGCTCTTTGTTTGTCAGGTTTAGTGATGGGTTTAGGAACCTGAAAACTAGAGAGTTCGTCGGCGAAACTATGAATGGAATTAGTTGTGGACGAGAGAAGGTCGTTGATGTGAAGAAAAACAATGTTGGTGCCAGAACTGAGCCCTGAGGGACTCCAGCATTTACTTTGTGAAAGCTTGAAGAATGGCCGTCCAAAATAACTGATATACGACGATCAGATAGATAACTAGGGAGCCAAGTACAGAGTTTGGTTGAAAAACCATAGGAGGGAAGTTTATTAAGAAGTGCGGCATGCCAGACCTGGTCAAAAGCTTTGGATATATCAAAATCAACGATCTGAGACTCACTTAGAAACTCAAGAGACTTATTCCAGCAGTGTGAAACGAAGGAAAGAAGATCTGCTGTAGATCTTTTGTGGCGAAATCCATACTGTCTGTCATGCAAAATTTTGTGTTTTTCTAAGTACTTAAGAATTTGTGAATTAATTAATTTTTCCATTTGTATGTACTTTTGATACACCTTGTATAAATAGATTACCTTTAGTAGAGGAGAATAAAATGATTTTTATGTTTTTTCTTAGGGGTACAATACATGACAACATCGTTGGTTACTGCAATATTTACGACGATGGAGATGAAAAGGTAGTTGTACCTTTCCTAAATCGAACCTCAATAAGTATAGAATCATCGTGACTACACTGGTCTTTGCCGGCAAATATACTAGGTTAGTTTTTGTATTATTTTTTAATACGGGGTGATTCAAAAATCGATCACGAAACTTAAGTCTTTGAAATTTGCATGAAAATGCCCGATGCGCCGGAAAAGTGGAGAGCTTGGCAAATTTTCCAACTTGTTCAGATATAATTTGGTACAGAGTTTGCTTTTACTGAACTTTGTTTTTACCAACTCAACCTATCAGATTATTCTGTTAAAAAGTTTCTCTAAACGTTATTACGTTTATGCAGGGTGTTCCGAAAAATGTGGGAAATTTACAGGTTAGGAAAAACGTAAGTAAAAAAATATAGTCGTCGAAGATATAACCTTCTCCTAGAATACTACAAATGTCATTCGTTTTCGAGTTTTCAATTTTTATTTTGGTTTTTCGCCATATTGCATTTATTTTTTTAACCAATCCAGTTGATATTTGACACACACATCGAACTTTGCATATTCTAAAATTTTCAAGACAAAAGTACTTTTTTAAATACTGCCAGAGGGAACTTTACCTAAAACTTAAAATTAATTTACAACATTATTTTTAACACGCTTTTATTAGCTTGGGTTGTAACTATCTATCTATCTATGTAACGGAATCTTTGAGCCTAATTTTAACCAACTTCCAGCGATTCAATTTCTTTGAAACTTTGCACACGTATCAAGGACCGATGACAATGCAATAATTTAAAAACAGTATCCCGTTATCCTGATTAGGACCGCCAGGATAAATAAATTCCTTTACAGATCTTCTGTGTCCTAATACTACACTTGACAAAATGGCGAAGGATTTTTTAGTAAATAAACTGGAGCATTTATTTTTAAAAAACTAATTGATATATCGAACTAAAAAATGAAAAATAAATAATAGTTTAATAAAACTAAAAAACACGCTTTTATATGCAACCGAACTAAAAATTAGAAAATAATTTTTCATTAAAAGAGTTTGTCACTTCAGAATAAAAGCGTGGGGTGCTTAATATATTAAATGTTATAATTATTCTATTTGCAAATATCTATGAGGGAAAAGTTATGAAAAAATAGTAAAATGCACCCCACGCTTTTTACTCTGAAGTGACAAACTCTTTGTAATGAAAAATTATTTTCTAATTTTTAGTTCGGTTGCATATAAAAGCGTGTTTTTTAGTTTTTTAAACTATTATTTATTTTATTTTGACAGATATGGCAAAGCTTGGGGCGCCATTTTATAGACAATCAAAGACTTAAAAAATAAGGTACTCTTTATTAAAGTCGAGAAATCTCACCGTTTAGGCACCAATAGACATCAGCATTTTCATCAATTTCAATCAAATTACCTACATACATACAGGGTGTCCAGTAACTCAACCGGCAAACTTAACCAAACGATTCTACAACAAAAAATAGGAAAAGAAACTTCATATAAACATATGTCCTAAACGTCTTAGTTTAAAATTAAAAAAATATATAAATTTTATTTTCTGTTGTAGAATTGCCCCGAAAAGTTTGTCGGTTGAGTTACTGGACACCCTGTATGTATGTTAAAATTGATGAAAACTTTGATGTCTATTGGTGCCTAAGCGGTAAAGTTTATTGACTTCAATAAAGAGTACCCTATTTTTAGTTTTTGATTGTCTATAAAATAGCGCCTCCAGCTTTGCGATATCTGTCAAAATAAAAAAGTTATGTAAATAAATTTTAAGTTTTAGGTAAAGTGCCCTTTGGCTGTATTTAAAAAAGTACTTTTGTCTTAAAATTTTCGAATCTGCAAAGCTCGTTTTGTGTGCCAAATATCAACTGGATTGGTTAAAAAATAAATGCAATATGGCGAAATAACCAAAATAAAAATTGAACTTTGACTTTGACGGCTTGTAACTCGAAAACGGAATGACATTTAAAAAAATATATATATGAAGCTCTACCCTTATTTTCTCAAGTAGAATCACCCACTTAAGTTTCGTGATCGATTTTTTAATCACCCTGTATAATTGTATAATATACTTATAAAATTGTGTATGCACTTTGTGCCAGATTCAAAATTACAATAGGTAATTTTTGCCTGTCTGTGCAAAGAAAGGAGACGTTTAATGCGAGACTACATTTGCTTGATATACAGGATAAATTGATTATAACAAACTGATATACATATTAAAAATCAGCACAAAGTTTTTTGTTTAAGCTGTTAATATTCTTGATTTGATTATTTATTATTTACTGTAATAAAGCGGTGTATCCTCCGGTATATAATTCTGCCGCGCTGGAGTAAATCCAGAAATCCCCTCTTGGCCTCCCCTACCATAATAATATCTTGATTTTAGGGAATATCATCCTGACGTTGTGTTCATAGATGAAGCTGCTCAAGCTCGTGAACCCGAAGCTTGCTGCGCCATCGCGTTGCTGATGGAAAGCAAGCAACTTGTTTTGGCTGGTGACCCAATGCAATTGGGTCCTGTAGTATTTTCCGAAATATGCCGGAAATATAATTATGGTAAGGCCTTTTATTAATTAGACTGAGGAAACTTTAAACAGCTTTAAAAAAATGCTACTAAAATTAGGCAACGACGTACTGCATTCTGCGCCCTTATCAGACACTTTTTTAACCCATGGGACACTCTAACATGGTTTGTTATTTTGTTTGCTGTTGTTGCTGTTAGTAGTAAAATTATTTTTTAAGTATATTTTTTTATTGGGTAAATGCATAAATATTATCAGTCCACAACTTGTATTGGGTGTCATCTGGATTTGAAATTTGCACCGAAGAAAAATGTACAAAGTCGGTACTGTTATATCTGTACAGGGTGGGCCAAGTTTGACGCTTTGTTTAACACAAATATTTACCCCCATCTGCGAAGCTCAAATTTTACACCAAATTTATTGGTGAAAACCGCAATGACAATAAAATTAATTTACACTTTTTTATACTTATTAAATCACTTTTTCTCATATTGTTTGTTTACAACTAACTAACTATTAACCATGAAGCTGACATAAAGGTGACGCCCGTTAACTAACATCTTAGCTCGGGGAACATCGGCGCTATTCGATCCACGTATGATTTCATTTGCTGGGTATGTTTCAGACCGTACGAGACACGGTCGTGCTACGATCCGGGTCTTGTGGGACATCGGTGCGGTTATGTGTGCCAGACTTTTGCCTATACTACACTAAAAAATTTTAAAAAAGGGAACAGAAATAAGTAGAAAAATCTTTCTTTTTCGGCGTTTAAATTTATTCTCTTCCAACACATAATTATGGAAGCTGCAGCAACAACGGCTTGCTCGTTCGCCCTTATATTCATTTTAAAACCGACAATCGAGACTTTGCCAAAGTACAAAGTTGTATGGGAAGTCAACTCGAACTTAAAAATTGTGCTTCGCTGAAGTATGAAGTTTCTTTATTCGCCAAAGTGCGTAGTGTCTGGAAACGGCTTAGAAATAATAATAATAAGTTTTAATATTGTTTTGTTTTTAGATTTGTCCATATTGGAGAGACTAATGAGTTTACCAATTTACAAAAACGATACAGCTCACAACTACATAACTATGTTAAAACTAAACTTTAGGTCGCATACTGATGTCCTCAGAATTCCCAATGAAATGTTTTATGAAAATAAACTAAGGGTTGGTATTTGCAAAATTTGTATATTTAAAGTGTTTAGAAATATTTTTCTTCTTAGAATAAGGCTCTATTATTATGTTGTTTTAGGCTGTGTCAGCAAGTGCTCTAAGCGACCCACTGGCGAAAATCTTCGTGTACAAATTAATTGTGGGCGACAAGAATATTCATAAGGGCGCCGCTCTAGAATTTTGTTCTGTTTTGGCAAAAGAAAGGAGAGAAGGTCGATCTCCGAGGTATTGTTTTTAAATTTTAATTATCGGTCGGTATAGTCGGTTGTTGTTTGTGGTTCATTTGTATATCCACATATAATTTGTATTCAGCAGAGGTCAACAGTAAATATCTTTTACTAGGTTAGTGAAAGGTACTGCAACTCTTAAATATCTTTAAAACCGTCAAAGCTGCATTTACCAAATTTGGTATTTAAGGTGTTTTAGATATGTGGAATTGAACAGTGATATTGGCACTGTTGCCAAATTTACCAGTGTTGTGCTACACGTATTTTTTGCATTAAGTTGAGCAGATCAAATTTAACATGTTTCTAAATTTTCAAATTATATCTCTATAAGTTGCTGAGATATGATACACTACACTTTCAGCAAAAAGTATATGAGCGCCTAAATATCTTTAAAACCACAAAACCTGTGTTTACAAAATTTAGTATTTGGGGGATTTTAGGCACGCCTAATTGATTAGTGATATCAGTATTGGTGTTAAATTTTAATAAAATCCCTGTGTTGTCATATCTTCGTAACGGATAAAGACTGAAGTTTAAAAAATTGATATCTTGCAAAAGTTGGCACATTTCTTTTATTGCACATAAAATAAATATGCATTTTATTGAAAATACCGAAAATACTACGTGTAGCGCAAAACTGAAAAATCTGGCAACATTTTATTTTGCGAAATTTAGAATTTGTTAATAAAATTTGATTTTTTCCTTAATTTAAAAAAAAAAACTTTTTACTTTTTTCCCGGACATACATACACGTAAGTAAAGGTACATATTAAATTTTAGAATAATTTATTATACACAACATACATTTTGCTTAGATTAAGTGTCTAGTCAGATATTTTTTAACTTTATAATATTCCAAATAACTACTGAACGATCGCTTTTAGTTTTAACTTTTTAATTTCAATCCGTCAAATTACAAAATTAAATTGACAGATACTAAATAATTTCCTTAAGGGTTTCCATAGTAATGCAAGCTCTAATTGTGCTTCAAATATACCAGTCGACCAGTTTTAGACTTCAAATTTTACATAATTAATTTTTTGACTTTAATGTTATGTTTTTTCAATAATAAGTCGTCGTTTTTTCCCATTACGATTTATTGTTTCCCTCCGTTTCGCGTCGGGAGACAACACAACCTCGAGCTAAAATCTAAAGCTTTTTACCCTTGTATAATAAATAACTATTTTTCCGCAAACTCCAAAATAAAATTTTTCTGTAACTAAAACTGTTCCCAGACTGTGTGCTTTCAAGTAAATGTATTTATTTTTCAGCTATTACAATCCCAGAGAAGCTTTAATGGTCTTGAAGTACATTAGAGCTTTAACTTCATTAACATTTGAAAATCCTGAATTGGTAGTAACTCCAGATCAGATAGGCGTGGTCACTCCTTATATTCGTCAAGTAAGTAACATATTAGTTTTAGCAAATATCATCTTTCTAGTTTATTTTGAGGCCATTGGTCACGGTTGTTTTTAACAGCCAAACTTTATTGAATTTTATTAAGTGATATTGCTGATTCTAATTAAAACATTATAATTTTGGCATCACTTTATCGTTAGGCCTCGGTTTGATGCCACCCAGAATTGTGTAGTCAGTACCTTATTGGCTTTTAAAATTAAACTTGCAACGTTGTTAAAAAGCCCTCATCGGCATAGTTTTGAACTAGGAATGCAAGAGTCCATGACAATTCATAGTCAAGTTTTTCTTGTTGTTGTGGTAGTTAATATCGTGTTTTTATAATAATTTTTATAATTTATTGAATAAATGCAATAAAAAATACAAGAATTAGTCTACGATTTGTTCTAAGTGTTTTGGTCGTTGTCATCATAGATTCCGTAAACAATTCTGCCATGAAGCAAAAGGTGCAAAGTTGGATTTGTTATCCCTGCAGTTTAAGTTTAACTTTCAAGAACTTACGTTTTGTCACTTTATATAAAATTACGCGGAACGTTAGCTGGTAACTACTCTTGGTATTATTTAGGTTTTTAGACTATGATGCCTAATATTTTGTCTGAAATTTAATGCCTTGTTTTCAAATTGCTTTTGCTTCTAGCCAAGACACAAACCCAAAATCGTATATTTCTGTAAATATGGTAAATATTTTCGACACTTATGATCTAGATACCCATTTTTATCAGCTGATTGACCAAATTGCAACACTACTGCTCCTTAATTTGAATTGACAATTTGAGGGCTATTTTTATTCACTGAGACTGATAGAACTTCACGGATCAGGACTGAGACGTAACTGATGTGTATGAATCAACGACGTATGGGCCCAGCGATACATTCATAATAGGTCTGTTCGTAGAGAAATCACAAACTACTCAGCGCCAATCAGATTTTACAAATACGTCTGGTAACCAGTTGGCAACCGGTCACCTGACTAAATAATAATACCCGATTGGCGCTGACTCGTTTGTAATTTCTCTACGAACAGGGCTAATTTTATGATAAACATTAAGCCAACAATCCTAATAGGCAAAGGGGGTGAGGCAAGCGAGAAATGAAAATGGCGGACTTACTTTTTGACCTTTGTCGATAGTATGCACCCAACGACGTTGGTCTCTATTTACCTGTGAAAAGTGAGGTGCGGAAATGAATAGTCTACCCTTCTATAAACAAAGCACTGCCTACCCATATTGTCTTTAAAAACACTTTCTAATCACCAACAAACACCAGAAAATACACAAAAAAACGCATTATAAGCTTTATTTGATCACTTTTGGCTTTCCAAATTGTCAAATGACAGAAACCAACAGAAATGACAAAGCAAAGGGAGCGTCACCCACAAGCGTTTAGGAAAAGTTCATTCATGTTTAATTTACGATGGAGTAAAAATCCCTGGGCGGCGTTGCCGGGAACAAATAATCACGTATTTTCAAAATTTTGCTTTTTTAAAAAGATAATAACTTTTTTTATCTTTGGACAATCCACGAAGGCTAAAAGCCTAAATACTGACGTACCGTTGGTGTCTTAAGCAGGGTAAGAGGAAGTTTGTTAACACGGGACTTAAAAACTTGAAGATTTGGGGGAAGGAAAGACCTCCGCTGGCAGCAGGTTCCACAGTCTAGAAACTCTAGGGATAAAAGAACGAACGAAATGGGAAGTTCGGGGCCTGTCCAATTGAACTGTATGGGGATGCATACGCGCGGCACCACGAGTTTCTCTGTTGGGAACTGCAAGAGGAGGGACTATACTGGACAATTCGTCGGAGCAGAAGCCGTAAAAGTATCTATAGAAGAGCGATAGATCTCCCACAGCTCGACGAAGAGCAAGAGAAGGAAGTCTTTGAGTAAGTAAAGGATCATTAATAAGACGAACAGCCCTTCTTTGAAGGGCCATGCCAGACTTGGTCGAAAGCTTTAGATATATCAAGAGCAACGATCTGGGACTCACCTAGAAACTCAAGAGACTTGTTCCAGTTGTGTGAAACGAAGGAAAGAAGATCTGCTGTAGATCTCTTGTGACGAAATCCGTATTGCCTGTCATGTAAAATTTTATGTTTTTCCAAGTACCTGAGAATTTGCGAGTTAATGGATTTCTCCATTACTTTACAAAGCATTGAGAGCAGTGAAATAGGTCTATAGTTGGATGGAAGAGATTTAGATCCTTTCTTGGGAATAGGCTGGACACGTGCAGCTCTCCAGCTGTCTGGAAATATACCCGTGTCATAAGAAATTCGAAAGAGCCTGGTTAAAATAGGTGCAAGTTCAGGAGCACATTTTTTTAAAACGATTGCTGGTATTCCATCTAGCCCAGACGATTTCTTGGTGTTAAGAGAAGAAAGGATACGCTTAATGTGTTTTACCTTAAAAATAACATTGGGCATTTTGTGAGGAACTGGGGGAACAGTTGGAATTGGATGATTGACAGGTGGATGAAGGGTTGAATTGGCAGCAAATTGTTTAGCAAATAGTTCGGCCTTTCCTTTAGATGTAGAAATAATTTCATCTTCCAAAGTTAATGGTGGAAAAGAACTGATACAGAAATTTCTACTGATGTTTTTGGCAAAGGACCAGAAGGATTAACTGCCATTTGAGCAAGAAAGTACTTTGTTTTTTATACGGTTATCAAAGGAGTCCTTGGCGTCTGAGATTGTTTGGTGGTAGTGGTTTCTTGCTTCAATGCTGGCCAGTCGGTTTTCTGGACTAGGATCCTGTAGAAACTTCTTGTGAGCCTGAACTTTTAAAATTCTAGCTTTGTCACATGTTTTAGTGAACCAAGGTTTGTGATTAGAGGGTTTGATGGTTTTCTTGGTGTGAGGTACATAGGTTTCAACGCCCAATAGAATTGACTCGGTCAGTTGGTTACAGATTTCGGAAGGATCCTGGGAAGAAAAGCAGATAGTGTCCCAAGGATACGTGACGAAAAAGTCCCAACTTATAATATTTGAACATATTTTTTTATTATGATATCTAAAAATGATAAAAATATATTTATTGTTCATTTAAAAAGTTATATTACAAAATTCTTTAATATAGAGGCTTATCCAACAACTACTTGTGGTTAGTAAGTTTAGAGTAGAAAAATTAAATTTGGCAAACCGCATTTTTGCGCTTTTACTGTGATGTATTGATGACAACAGCTCAAACGTAAACAAACCTGGTCCATACGTCGTTGGTATGAATAGACCTTTACTTGACAATTTTACAACAACGTCACGTTTTTAGGAAAATTTAAAGCAATATTCGTTTTGAATTTTTAGATGTACAAAATTCGTGAGGCACTGCGACATGATTTTTCCGAAGTGGATGTCGGGACTACCGAGGCCTTTCAAGGTAGAGAGAAGAGAGTGATGATTATTTCAACTGTCAGAGCACAGGAAGATTTGTTGTTGTATGATAAAAAGTACAAGTTAGGTTTTGTTCGAGAACCAAAGGTAAGACTTGAAGTGCCGGCCGCGGCAATAAATCTTGTGCTTTTTTTTTGACCAGTAAATTAAATAACTACACTCATGAACAAAATTTTGTTTAAATTAGATCTTAAATAACTTGAGTTTTTTGGCCGATTTCAATGATTTTCTGGTCCAGTGGTTAGTTCCATCAAGATTATTATTTAATATAGGAATTGCAAAAAGTTTTATAGGATTAGGTATTATACAGGAAAGTTCCAATTGTTGCATTTTGTCTCAAATTTTCGAACACCTTGTGGAATAATTAAACTCCACAATTTTTTACCAGTGTATTGGATTTTAAAGCCCCTCTTCTCTCAACATTTTTTTTTAATTTTTTATCAGTATCTCTATTCTAAAAGGAAATATAAAAATTTCAAAGAAAACAATGCAATTTAAAAATAATAATGGTCGTAATATACGCTATATTTCGAACATATTGGGGAAACTTAAGATTTTTGTAGTCATATTTCCAAAACCAATAAAGATAACTACATCAAGTGTAGTTTTTTTTTAAAGGTCTTTAAAATACCCTTTTATTGATAATACAATATACAGGGTGTTTTTTTAAATTATACTTTTGTCGTACCCTGTATGTCTTCAGAGATAACAAAAATCTAATTACTTATTTGGAAACTACGAAACCAACTTAACAAACTATTAATTTTATTTATTTTTTATCATAAAAAATTAAAATTATTTAGGGAGCTGTAAAATTTTTACTCGACTCCCAGTACACAAATTTCATTGTCTTATTTATAAATTTGAATTTGCCTTCAGAATAGAGTTAAAAAGATAAACAAAAAATAAGTTTTAAGAAAAGATGGGGCTTTAAAATTCAGTACATTGTGACGTTAAATTGTTGGACAGGGTGTTTGAAAATTTGGGTCAAAATGCAACATTTGGCTCTTCCCTGTATAAGTCCTAATTCTAAAAAAGTTTTTGCAATTCCCATATTTAATAATAATCTTAATGCAGAGAGCTACAACTGGACCAGAAGACAAGTAAAATCAGCCAAGAAAGCAAAAAGTTATTTAAGATTGAAGCTGAATTTAAAGATTGACGTTTCAGTTACCGATCGCCGTTTGACGTCGGTTTCAGATATGGTATATGAAAACGGTAAAAAGAAACTATAAATTGACAAATGCAAAGTTGTTGTTTCATCTTCTAACTGAAAACGTCAATTGGCAAACGGAAACAGAAACTTCAATCTATAAATCCGGCTTGAATTTAAATAAAAAAATTTTTGTCTGGTTTCTTTTTGCCCAGGGGTGTATATTCTTAAAGATTGACATTCATCAGAAACCCTATATACCTGCTTGCAGATATACTTATCTAATATTTCTTAAATAATAGTAATCTGTTTTTATTATTTTTTTTAACGTTTCTGTAGTGTCTACCTTTCGACTTATGCAAGCATTTTATTATAGAGATTTAACGTTGCCATAACAAGAGCCAAATCGAAAATCATTGTCATTGGTAACCCATTGGTTTTATCAACCGATTCAAAATGGAAACAGTTCATCTATCAGGCCAAGGAAAGCGGAACACTTTGTGGAGCACCGTATCAGGAAAGGTCCCAAAAAGTTCGTGAGGAAATTTCCAACAGGCTAAAAAATGTGAAGACCAAAGATAATCAGTACAAACAGGGTGCGAGTAAACCGAAGGGGGTTAGTAAATTTTGTAGATTTATAAGTAAGTACAAGTGATGGCTGTTTTTTATGGCTGTTGAGTCTATGTGAAAAATATTTTACTGTAATTAGCATCAAGTTAGACAACAATATCATTTTACTTTAAAAATATTTTTGAATCGAGGTTTGTACATATAGCAAAACTATTTTTGATGAAATCTATATAGGTTGTCTAACGACTAACTTTAAGTGGTGGTTCTATATAAAAAAAAAAACAGAAAAAACTTCATATGAACATATTGTCCTAAACGTATTAGTTTTTGAACTACAGGACGTTTTGAAAAATTAACTGTTTTTTATAATAACTTTTATACCAATAAGGATATTGAAAGACGTCTCGTCTCCTATGCATCAAAGAAATTTTTTGAACATACAAGAACATTTTTTTTATTAGTGTCGTCCATGTGGGGTTAAGGGCAAATATTTAAAAAAATGGTACACCACTGCCTTTTTCTAAAATAGTAATTTGTTTTTGAATTCTTGGTTAATTTAATGAAATTTGATTTTTTGGCAATGTCATCTATTTAATTTTACAATATTTATATAATTCTACAATATTTATATATCAACTTTTGTTATTAATTTTTTAAAGGAACATTTATTTATTAAGAGAAAAATTAAACTACATTAGTGTTGTAACTTTTATTTCATACTAGCTATGATTCCCGGCTTCGCTCGGGAGTTGATATGAAACCCAAATAACCGTAGTTCTGAATGAAGTTCAAATACTCGACAACAGATGGCGCCACTACACTTAATTTCCAAGTTGAAGGGTTGGAAGAGTCCTTTTATCTTTAAAACTACGCCCTTTAGGGTAAAACGGGAACTTTCTTGTTCGAGGAGGGATAAAGGGCTATCACACTATATAAGTCCCTTTATCGTATCGGGACTCCTTTTCAAGTTTTATCGGCACGCACATTTTATCAACTTAGTTTTATTATATAATAATAATGATAATGCCGTCCTCTTAACGTGTCTAGCCTATACTAAATACTAAAACATTAGATAGTGATATGACCATGCAGAAAAAATATTTGTATTTATTTACACAAAAACGTACATTTAATAAAAAAGTCGAGATTAAATTTGTTCTAAACTACATAGCAGTCCAAAAAACATTTTTATTTTAGGAAAATGCAGTAGCGTACCATTTTTTAAAAATATTGACCCTAAACCCCTTATTGACAGTGGTAAGAAATTTATATTTTTTCTTGTACGTCTAAAAATTTCTTCCAGCCAATAGAAGACGTCTCCCAAATATTTTTAAAATATTCCAATTGGTATACAAGATATTATAAAAAAACGATAATTTTTAAAGCCCTTAGTTCAAAAACTAAGACGTTTAGAACATATGTTTAAATATAGTTTTTTTTATTTTGTATTGTAAAATCATCCTTTAAAATTTGTCGGTAGTTATTGGGAACCCTGAATAATTTAAAATATAATATAAGGAGGGTAAATAACCCATTCCTATATACATGGATAGTAAAAGGTAATGTAACACTTAAATATGTTTAAAATTGCTAAAGTTAGGTTTTGAAAAAAACCTTCTGAAGAGCAAAAAAAAAGGTCACACCTACTTTCCTTCTTTTCTCGATTTCGGCGCCCTCTCCCAATATTCGCGCCCTAGGCTACAGCCTACTTAGCCTTATGGTAAATCAGGTCCTGGCCGCACCTAATCTTTTTGTTATTTTAAATGGTAGGTTGTTCCAGCAGGGTGTTAGAAATGTTTGCAACCGTTCGGATTCTGCGCACGTCAAATTTGTCGTTCCATCAGTGCCATGTTTGTAACAGTATTCAATTGTTTGTTGTTCCAGCAGTAGTTTTAAGATGTTGGAAACATTTAAAAATTTTGCAAAGTTTCTTCAAACATTACTGACAAATTTTTAACATAACCTTTCTTGTATTGACGTATAAGCAGTATGCACGCCTTGTTTATTTTTCGTTCCAGCAGAAACCTGTTGCCAACATTTTTGACTAATGTTTGTAACAACTTCTGCGTTTTACGATTGTTGCCAACATGTTTCCAACATTCTGCTGGAACAAACCTTTTTAAAAATATTTACGTGTTGCAGTACTTCCACTGACCCAGTATATAAAAAAAGTATGTTTATTTATACCCTTTTTGTGGTGATTTAAAAACATTATTTTTTTAAGAGCCACAATTTTAAATTCTTTAGGGCACACTGTATATTATTTTAAAATTAGACCATATCAGAATTAGTTAACCTTTAGGTATCAAAACGTGTTTTAGTTTAGCGACAAATATTGGATTTAGTTATAGAAAATTATTTGTTAAAAAAAAGTATAATGTACAGGGTTTTCATTTATATTTTGCCGCCCACTTTTAACTATAACCAAAAAGGATTAAGAAAAACTCCCTGTATAAAAGTTTCATATTTTTGGTGTATTATCTTTTGAGCATAAAAAAAGAAACAACTGAACATCAAAAACTTAAGAAACATAAAGAGATAAATATTTTCTTTAAAATTGGACACCCTGTATATAAAAGGGTATTTTAAAAAGCCTTATAGCCGATTTCCATCTAGGGGTTTTTACTCCGGGTAAAAAGTCTTTTGACTCCTGACGATTCACACCTGCGAGTCATGGGTAAGTGGTTAAAACTGGTGCGTTTCCACCCGCCAAATTAGGACTGGTTCTAATTTTCCCTATGGGTAACGACTTTTTAACAAAATTTCCTACATAAATTAACGGTTGGTACTACCAAAAGTTGTGATTCGATTCAAATGTGCATGGATAAGATTTTACCCGTGTTTTTGAAAAAAACCCCGACAATCAAATTAAATCAAATCAAAATATGCTTTATTGTTAGAAGAAGATTTATCTTATTAACAAAGCTGTTATATAAAAAAAATAGTATAAAATAAAGTTGGTTAAATAAAAGTACAGTAGATTAAACATAAAATAAAGACAATAAGCAGGTTCACCAAGTTCGAGCCACGTAATATAAATAAGACAATTAAAATTAAATAATTGATAAAAAAGCTAATAATGACATATAATAGTAAAAGGACAAAATAAAAAATGTCATACACACACACTGTTCAGGCAACTGATATAAATAAAACTATTATATTAGAAACAAACAAAAGTATAGATAAAAAACATATACTGGTAAAATGTACACACAAAAAAATGTCGGTAAAAACATATACACACATCTAAATGGAACTATTAAATTTTAAAATAAAACGAGATAACGACATATACTGATAAAATGTACATAAAACAATAAAGTGTCACACGAATATATAAACCAGATTTGATGTCAACAAATAAAATATAAATACAACTGAAAAAGTTATTAGTCAGAATAAAATATATGTACATATACAAGCATACATATATTAAAGAATTAAGTAAGCGCTACTATATTTAAAAAGTGTCGTCGTAAAATTCCTGCAGCGTATAATAAGGCCTTGCTACAATTAGATCTTTAATCTTCCTTTTAAATAACCGCTCATCGGAAATTTGTCTAAATGACATTGGAAGATGATTATACATTTTAATGCTCTCAAAAATAATAGATCTTTTAGTTAATGTAGTTTTTGGGATGGGTAGAGGAAGGCCATCTCCTCGCGTATTATGTGGATTAGGCGGTATAAAATGTTTGTACTTTTTATGAATTAAACACACAGTCTCTAATATAAAAATACCTATAACAGTCAAAATCCTGCCATCAACAAACAATGGTTTACAATGTTCCCTGCATCTAGTTCTAAATAGGTATCTCACTGCTCGCTTTTGTAAAATTAGAATGGAATTCATTAATTGATTATTACAAAAACCCCAGAAAGCTATTCCATATCTAACATGAGATTCGAACAATGCAAAATAAACTGTGCGAGCAATTGTGATATCTAGCTCTCTTGACACTGTCCTTAAGGCATAACAAGCCGCTGACAATTTTTTGCATAGTTCTGTTATATGTATTTCAAACCTTAATTTATTGTCAATAAAAATACCCAAAAACTTTGTCACAGATCTATTCTCTACCACGTCATTTTCTAACATTAAATCATCACAAAAAAATCTAAAACTTAATACTCCAGTCTTGGCAACATTAAGAGACAAACAGTTTGCACCACACCACTCATTGACTCTACTTAAATCGTTCTTAATGATTTCCTTTAAATGTTTACCATTTTTTCCATTCCACAGAATAGTTGCATCATCTGCAAACAATGTAAATGATCCGTTGATATTAATTTTTGGCAGGTCATTTATATCATATATCAGCTGATGGGTGCCGACTTATGCGTCACGGGTGAACACCCCCAAGTGGGAATCGGCTTTTACAAAAATACCACATTTAATATATTTGTCTTAATAATAGAAATTATATCTACTATTTTTTCAGATTTAACTGTTCATATTTCAAAAACTATTAAAGATAAGATATAATAAATGTGGTATTTTTGTAACGCTTTTTAAAAGGTCTTATTAATGGTGACATAATGTACAGGATATTTAATTAAAAAACATATATATCTCTTAATTTTTCTTGAGTTTCTGATGTTTGATTCTTTTTTAATGCTCAAAAGATAATAGATAAATAAGTACAAAACTTTTATATAGGCCGCTTTTTTCTATCCTTCTTTGTTATAGTTAAAAGTGGTTGGCAAAATATAAATTAAAACCCTGTACTTTCATGTGTTTTTTTCTGAATATTTGGTTTGAATTTTTTTAAAAGCGAAATTGATGTTTATAGTAAAATATTTTTTATATAAACTCATTATTTCTTATTGTTTATTGGGACCAAATTTTTTGTAGTTATAGTTTTTAAAGAATTTTGCAAATTACATTTTTTTAAGATAAAACGTTTCTTTAGTTTACTTATTACTTAAGTTAGTTTAGGAAAATGTAAATATGGCACAGTAATCAATAATGTCAACTAAGGTTGATCTTTACATAAAAGCAATACTATATATACCTCGATTTAGTGCCTTATACAGGGTATTCATAAATATAATAGATTTATTACTTTAATTTACACATTTATTTTATTTAAATTTAAAAAAACAAAATCAAAATTAGTAAATATTAAATAACAAAATTATATTTATATGCCCTACATTAAGACTGGTAATTCTTTCCTTCCAAGTGACTTTGTATTTTTTTCCTTATTTTTCTCCGGATATAGCTACAAACTTCTCTTCATAAAAAAATTGCTTAAAACAAGTCTTAAATATTTTAATTACATTTCGCATTTCCCTGTATAAACATAATTCTAAGAATACCAAAAATAAATTGTTATAAACCTGAAGGTTTTACAGTTTATAGTTTTTATATTGTTATATATCAAGATAAAGTTATTCATATATTATAGTAGATATATAATAGAATTACATATTTTTTACACAATTTATCGTATTACTGTATTTTAATTTGTGTTATGCTCAATAAAGATTCTTTGACTAAATGTTTTTATTATATGTAATGAGAGTCCTGGAGGAATATTTTTTTGCGACCTCTCTAAAGCATTTGACTGTGTGTCTCACAGGGTACTCTTTGATCATGACCTACGTAATTTTAATAAATATAATTAAAATATGGCGGTATGAATATTCGTGGTAGACTTATCCAAAGAAATCCCCTAAAAAGGTTTTAAAGGGTTATTATTATGAAGTCAATTTCATTACTGGCCCAGGGACTATTAAATTTGGCATAAAAATGATGATAAAATAAAACAATTACATATTAAACATATTTTTAATAATACATTCAATATACAGAATGTCTTTCCCTTACCTTAAAACTATTTATATATCACTTATCAACAGTAAAACAAGTTAATAGTTCATCTTACAGCTTGAGTAAAAATTTCTCTTAAATTAAAATAACTAATATAAATAAATAGAAAAAAATGTCAGATATTTAAAACTTACTCTAAATATTACTTACAATCAATTGAGATATTTCAATTTGTTTATTTAATATATTTTTTTTGTTTTGGATTTAGTCACAAGAAAATTAGCTGCAAATAAATTTTTAACTATTTTTTTTTATCATATTTGTTACTTACTTAGCAATTTTAAATAATAATAGAGACATTTTGCACCTCTTAAAATTACAGACTGTTTTTAGCCTCCTTATGGTTACCGTTATTAAGCATAACGATTACAATAGCAGTTTTGGACAGAGATTTTGCAGCCTCTTTTAAGAAATTCTTGCATCTGTGCCAATAATCTGCGCCTATGATACTTAACCTTATTTTTGCCTGTGGTTCACCAATTTTAAAGTGAACGAAAAATAAGTACTTTACAGTACAGTTCTTTTAATTTCGTTTTTTAAAGCTAAATGTAAACAATACAGTGTACCGGAAAAACTGCATATATTTTACAGTAATTATTAACTACCTGCCTGATCCAGAAATCCGCACGCCTATGGTTCGATACGACAAAAACTTTAAAGGTATTTTTTTCGGATGTTCAGGTCTTAGACCAGCGAAGTAAAATCGTTCTTTTCAGTGTTAGGCGTGGGAAGAGAACACAGTGCGCTAGTAGCCTTTTGGGCGTAATCTCCAAATTTTGATATATCATCATTACTGGGACGTGTCCTGGTACTAGGTAGGTGGTAGAAATTAACTTTTTAACTAAGATCTGTTTTAATAAGTATATGACTTAAAACGTAATAATTGTCATGATATTTGTAGTTTTGTTGGTACAAATTTGTGTATTATCTTTTAGTGTACTCCTTGCTCATCATCCACGTCAATAAAATTTCAATTTACTGGATCCCAGACTTTTATTGCTCTCACCAAATCTCATAAAAAACAACCCCCTACAACAGTATAAGCAAAACACAAAAATTAGGGTTAGGTTTGGTAGTAGAATAAAAACCTTGTGTGCCAAATTGTAACATGTAAATTAATTACTGATTAAAAACATCCTTAAAAGTGCAAGTATGTTTTAATTTCTTTACATTATTTTATTTTTCTTACTGCTATGGGCTTTTCGTTGATTAGAGCCTATGTATCAATGATATTTTAATAAATACGGCATTAAAATTTCAACTTTCTTAAATAATTGATATTAAAATTCCTACAATCCGGCAACCACGCAGCTTAACAATAACGATAACGATAAGCTCTTCGGTATTCAATCTGTAATTAAAGGAGTCCGGTATGGTTAATAACGATAACGGATCTTGTTTGCGTTACTGCGCAGTCTCAGAATAACGTTAACCACAACAGAATTGCAAAATAAGAGGTGCAACATGTCTCTAATAATAAATTATTATTATTCTTAATAAAGACATCAACTGTCCAAAAACAAATTCTGAGGTTTTACAGTTCTCCGACTAAATCCAAAAATATATTTACGTCCTTTTTTTACTTAATATTTTTATATCTTTAATCTACGCTCCTAGTCTTTGACTAGCTGGCACCCTCTTCTTTCTTCTTCTGCCACCAGAATTTGAGTGTGTTGTGAGCCAGTGTTCGTAATGCCTTTCATTGGCCAACCAGTCTTGGTATTTGTACCACCATTCTTCCCATTTGACATAGTCATCTAGTGTTAAATCACGGAGGTAACCTAAATCTTTATAATACTGATATCGTACTTCCTAACGTCGTCCCAAGCTGCAAGTCGGGACGGACCGGAAGGCAAAAGCTCATCTGGATAGTGACCCTGGGGAACTGGAGAAAGGCTACAAAAAAAATATTTTATTTTACATTTATATAAATAAAAAACAAACATTTAAGTTGTTATCAAAAGGGAGTTTCAATATTTTTTTTAGTTTTGGATGTTTGCCTAAAAAGTCTTTAATATCCGCGGACGTAAAAATTATTAAAAAATAAGGATCTGATACCTTGTATCAATCAAATGAACAACTTTTCAAATAAAGTAAATGTGTTTATTTGTAGAAATATTTTCCAGCTATACGTTTGTGTGCAGAAAATATAGGAAAACAAAGTTCTTTACTGGCGCTATAATATACAAGAATCACTACCTATATTTTGAGTCTTGGCAACACTGAGTGTTGTCAGACGCCATCTAACGTTTTCACTGACATTTTTCACCATAACCTGATTCAGAACATTTTGTTATTTGCCCGCGATTAGAATTTACAGTTAAGCTCTCGCACGCGTCGAGCGGCTGATTAAAAAAAACAACTTCTTTTATTCTTGCATAAAGATCAAAGACAGCTTAATATGGTGTCAGATGCCTTAGTTACAAATAGTGTGTCAGCTTAAAAATAGAATTAAATCGTGAACATTTTCGTGCCATGATCAATTACGATTTTCGACGTGGTTTATCAAGCAAGCAATGCATCGATCAGCTAACTTTCACTTTTGGAAATGAAGCCCCATCCTGTATAACTGTAAAGCGCTGGTATAATGAATTTAATCGAGGTCACCGTTCACTCACCGACGAGAGTTGTGAAGGTCGACCAAAATCAATTGCTGTGCCCGAAAACATTGATGCTGTGCAAAAACTAATATTACTCAGACAAATAAGTAAATCGTTGGGTACTTGGCATTTCTATTATAATATTTAGTCTGGATGCGCTACGCCCAACGGTTTTATTATTTGTCTTATTAATACCCCAGATTGATGAGAAGATTGGTGCGATCTGGTAGCTAGGAATTACAGAATTATTTTTTAGCTTTTAGTACAATAAAACCGTTTAACATGTTTTTTTTTACATAATTTATTTAAATGAAACACCCGGCAGTATATATTGAAAAGGTCTTTAAAAAAGCTTTAAAAAATACAACATTTAAATGGAATCCAGGTTAGTGGAGAACAGCGAGGTGAATAGATTCTTGGGGTTGCATATTGACAAAAACTAAAATTTGAACAACACGTCACCAACTTGTAGAGAGTCATGTAGACTCTTGTTCAGTGCACAGAGGATTTTAACCCTCCCTTGTCTCTTGAAACCGTTTCTCTAATTTTTCGTTTACGTGTAGCTGTATACTCCTCTTGACGTAATCACATGCTGTACCTCTATATTCCAACATCTACCCTCGTAAAAAAATCAATAATTTATGAGGTTAAAATTTTTTTAATCATCTGCCACTTGCGCTGAAAAATACAAAATATAAAACGATTTCGAGCTCAAGTTAAAAATCTTTTAATCGAGAAAGCCTTTTATATTTTGAGTGAATTTTATGACTCAGCGTTTTAAATTACTATTTATTTAAACCGATTTTGTTTATTTATTTATTTCTTGTTATCCTTAGTGTATATTTTAGTAGTGTACATACATGGTGCACAAAAAACGACGTTTAAGAAAAATTAAAAGTAGTGTAGGTAGCATCATCTAGTTAAAACCGAAAATTAACATTAGATATGAATAGCTTATGTCAGAAAATCCTTAGATACCGAGTTTTATCACAATATTTAAAACACATCAAATATTATTAAAAACAGTTAAAAATATTTTTATCAACTCTTATACAAGGTAAGTTTAGTTAAATCTCCATAATTCAATGTCACAATTCTTCAGTTGAATTTTGGCCCATTATTTAAGGACAACCCTGTATTTATGTTTAATAGTTTTGGAAATATGGTCATTTAAATATAGTCTAAGCTGTAAGCACAAGCACTAAGCTTAGTGCTGTAGGTAAATTGCAAATTACATTTACTATTTTTTATATTTAAATGGTCATTTCCAAAACTATAAACAAGAAATAATCAAAATACATACCTGTACCTCCTTGAGGAGATCCATAGAGAAATTCATCCTCTTCGACCATGACTTTCATGTTGCTACCTGTCTTTGTGATTCTCATGTTTTCAATGTCCCTTCTTTCTCTGTCCGCTGACCACTGAGCTATTTTGCCGAATCTGAAACAATAAAATTTGTAATAAATATAACTTTTTCGTTGAGGAAAAACATGAAAAATATTTTGATTTACTTATTTTTGTCAAAATAAATTGTATTTGTGGTAGGGGAGCCCAAGAGGGGATTTCTGAATTTATTACAGCGCGGCAGATAAATATACCAGAGGATTCATATTCAAATTCAAAATATTCTTTATTGTCTTAAGAAAATAAATAGTTCTTGTTGACAAAGAGAAAAAAACTAATAATTAAAATATTTACAAGTAAAACACACAAAAACACATAATTCATAAACTTTTAAGAATCACACAAAAAAATAGTCTAAATACATACAAAAAAAAAATATATACAAAAATAACATTTTAAAATTCAAAACTGTCAGAAAAATATTCACTTACATCATAATAAATCTTGCCCAACAGTAGGTTTTTAAGTTGATTCCTAATTTTTTTATAATTTGATAGAGATTTAATGTACAAAGGTAAGTGATTGAACATTTTTTTGGAATTGTACAGAAGAGAATTGCGCACCAATGTACTAGAGGGTATTGGTAACACCAGATTATGACAGTTTCTAGTGTTATATGGCGTCTCCTCTCTTCTATATTCTTCCTGTCTTTTAAACACTAAACAAACAGACTCCAGAATATACAAACATGTTAAAGTTAATATTTTATGTCTGCTAAAAAGTGGCTTGCATGACTCTCTAGGACTAGCATTGCACATGTATCTAACAGCCCTCTTTTGAATTAAAAATATTGAAGTAAAGAGAGTTTTAGAGCAACTACCCCAAAAGGGCAAACCATACCTTAAATGAGACTCCACAAGAGCAAAATAATTTACTTGCTAAGAAACCGATAACCCCAGTTCACTAAAAGTCATGCGAATGGCATATATAACTTTAGATTATCATCTAAGGTAATACCCAAAACTTTGTGCTAGTTTTACTCTGTATTAGCTGATCACCCAAATAAACATCACTCAAAGTGCAGTTAAAGTGTAAAACGTTTGTTTTAGATATATTAACTGAGAGAAAGTTACAGTCGCACCACTCTTTAATGATCTTAATATTATTGGAAATCGAGTTTTGCAGTCTTTCTGTGTCTGTGTCATGCCAAAATATAGAGGTATCATCGGAAAACAAAGTTAATGAGCCACTTATGTTAGTTTTTGTTATATCATTAAAATAGAGCAGAAAAAGGAGTGGACCCAGAACAGACCCCTGAGGCACGCCGGAAGAAATCAGCATCCTGCTGGAAGTTCCTCCAGCGACCCTCACTATCTGCTCCCAATTGCTCAAATATGATCTAAACCATTCCAAAACATTGTCTCTTAAACCATAACCCTCTAGCTTCCGCAGCAGAATCCCGTGACTAACACAGTCAAAAGCTATACCTTGTACCTGCTTAAGTACCCCCATAAAATATGAGCCCCTTATACAGGGCGATCGTAAAAACAAAAATATATCCATCAGAAATTTTCGGGCGCGTCAGATTAGGATAGGGTGAGTTAATTACATGTTAAACAGTATATATTTTACTAATCTAAGAATTTGAGAGTGACCTAATGCAAAGAATACTAATGCATAGAAGATCACAAGTAAAAAAACCGCGGGTTAAAAAAACGTCATTTTGACATTCTTGAGCTGGCTATTTTTTTTTATTTTAAAGAAAATAATTTAATATATAGATATAGATAGATAGATATATAGATCTCTATGACGATCGATTAAATCCCCATTTAGCATCGTGTGCTCCCCTACTATTAATAACCTTTTTTATTCCACCAATTAAGGGGATTTATTTAGTTATTACATGTAGCTCCCACAACTAATTTATGTTTTTTCTTTTAAAAAATATAACTATATTTGTGTACTAGATAAATTTAAAAGACTATTAAACTAAAACTAACCAGGAAAACCCTGATTCATTACCTTTCTGACAAAGTCATAGCTGTCGTTGCCACAATTGGAACCGAAGCAGACACTCCGCTATCTTCTGAACCAGACGACTCACCTCCAGGGGAACCAGGGCGCTTCTTTCTTGGAGCACCTTCCTTTTTAATTCTTTTAAGCAGTGGCTGAAAAAACAGACCGTAAAATAATATAAAAGTTGCAGCAAAAATAGAGAATGTCAAGATGGCCAATTCAAAAACTTAATTCTTTGATTATGTTTTTATTTTGCTGACAGATGATTTTATGTACTCTCTTTCAGATGCTTTTAATGTTTCGTCACATTAAGTGACGTCATATACAGGGTGATTTTTAACCTATACGCATAAACTTGGGAAGTGATTGCTAAAGACAAACAATGACCGAAAGTTAAAAAAACCTACAAAAGTATTTTTAGTTATGGAGATCACTAGTTATTTAAAATTAAACCAAACAGGAATAATTCCAAGGACAAATAATGATTAATTCCAAAAAATAAAGAAATCACCTATTCTTTGTTTCAGCAATAACACAGTATAATCACTATAAGCCCTAATTGTAATCCTAATCGCGAAAATTAAAAGCCGAACTGAAAGAAGACTATTCCATTACTAATGCCATCATAAACATCATGACTTTTCTATGTTTTTTTTTATATAAATAACAAAAATTCAGGCAAATAATTTTACAAACCTGTGTAAAAACTACTGAATTATTTCTAAAACAAAAAATACTTTAGTATCTTTGTCCTCGTAATTTGCGTTATTTTATTTGATTTAAAATTGTTTTGGACCATGCAGAGCTTTTCATACAGAATAACTATTTTTTGTAAAATTAATATTATAAATGTTTCACATATGACGCCAACTTACATAGACACACTATATTTATAAAAATTTAAATGAATGGAGAATTAAAATATTTGTAACCTAAATTAAATACCGCACTCAGCTTTACCTAGTTCTTGTTTCATTTGAAAATACTTCTTTAAAATGAAAACTTCTTCGGCTTTTCTGTATATCGTTGCGGAACATTTAATAATAACGAATTATATTAACAATAATCACGACTTATAATAACAATCCTCACTTAACAGTAATAGTATAATATTAAAATCATAAAACCGCATTTTAAAACCGCTTCCCGAAAAATTTGCGTTTAAAATGTTTGAGATTAGAGACAAAGTGACAGTCAGGCACGCAGAATAGGTCTGTCAATTGGTTAGTTCAAAATATGGGCCCTAAACACTCATTAAATTTCTATTCACTCAACTTTTGCATGTAGATTTATGAAAATTTTTGATATGTCTAAAATATTCAAAACGGATTAGGACAATTATTGACATTTGACTGATTTGTAACGTTTTCTTTCGACTTTCGTCAGTGACGTAATTTTTTGTCAATCTTAGTTTAGACGGTATAAAGAGAGAACAAGGTATGACGAAATAGTCAACAGCTCTAGTGCAGAGTATATCAGTCGCATAGCCAAAAAGTACAATGTTACATAACGTACATTAATTTTAGGCGAAGAACCAATTCAAAAACAGTATTTACCAATCGGTTATGTTGACATTTAAACAATGTATTTTACGTCAAAGTTGTCACCAATTAATACCGCGGTTATAATTGGTTGAACGCCTAAAATTGATAAAAGAGTTTCCGATTCATACCGGTTGTGTAGGTCCTTTCTCTCCAAGTTTTGGTACAGGTTTAGGAAATGGTCTTGGCGGTGGCGGTCTGGTCCTTGGATCTGTAGGCCGATCGCTTGAAGTTGGCCTGGGCATTCTTTTCGCTACCGGAGGTGTCGTTGGGCAGGGCAATCTCCTGGGTGGTGGTGAAGGAGAAGGGCTGGGAGGACGAGGACGGGAGGAGGCGGTTGGTTTAGGAGGGGAGGTTTGCGAACTACACTTGAGGCGGATGGGCGGGGAGGAGGGGAAAACGAACGGGACCTAAAAAAATACATTTTGATTATTATAACACACACAGCAAGAGATTTAAAATACATAGATTCAAAAGTTCAATTGAAATTACTCAGAAATCTAGCTGAATTCCAAATTATATTAAGACTTATAGGCATGGTTAGAAAGGTTTAACCATTTTTCTTAGTTTGAGGGGTTAGGTGGGTTTCAGAGGTTCAAAAAATGGGTATTTATGGTTTTTTTTTTCATATACACAATCATATATTTTATTTAAACAATTCAGCATATCACAAATACATATTTAAATAGTATTTTGTGAAATTTTTATTTAAATATTCCGAAAACGTTGGTACCTCAACTTCCTTGATGTCTCAAAAAATATGCATTTACTGTGGACAGCATAACTCATTATTGGACTAGTCAAGTAAAAAAAAATTAGTTTGAATTTTTGATAGACTGAACAAAAAAAAAAAACCATTTTTTAGTCAAATTTTCGCCATATATTGGCTCGAAAAAATTAGTTATAATAATAAAAAACTTTTCGAAAAATCGTGTCCGTTAAAAAAAAATAGTTTGGAGATAAACGCATTTAAAGTTTTAAAGCGCTGCACTGACTTGGCTGATGGGCGGAACTTCTGAAGAGTCTATCTCTTAGAATTTTACTCAGATTGATTTGAAATTTTAGGAGAATATTTTAAACATATTGTACCATTTAACAAAACAGAAAAAAATTATAAAATTTTAAAGCCCACCTAACCCCTTAACAAAGTATAGCCATTGTCTACCATAGCAACTTTAGTTTCCTAGACACAAATTAGGTGTTGCAACTGTGTTAAAGACTTTGTCTTGTTGCAAAAATTAAACAAAAGAAATGTTAAATCTGATTTCTTAAATTTCCTAAAGCAATTTTTAAAAATTAGTCGTTATTTCCAGATGAACAGAACTTTTTAATAACATAACCAGAGTAAAATTTCTAAAATTATTCTAGATATTCTAATATATTAAATTGAGTATGTGTACATCGTTATACCAAATCCGATTTACCCGATCAGATAAAACTTAGGAATGTGATTTCGAATGTTTCCTTCAAAATTGACCAATCAGAACATGTTCCCGAAGTAATGATCACATCTACTTTAACGACGATACCCTGATCTACCCTAAATATCAACTTTGTTGTGCAAGGTATGAATGCGTGTACTAAATATCACACCTAACCGAACTAAGTTAATATTCAGAGGTGACCAAGCCACCTTAAAACAAACATATTAATTGCAGTCACTATTAGACTTACCTTGAGCGGTGTCTAGTTTTTGGAGAACAAACTGAGCAAGAATCGTCTGAACAGCTGCTGACACTACTAGCAGAAGCTGATCTTCTAACACATCTGTTAAATTGAAAGATACATAACAATTTGATTACCAATATTTAAAGATAGGCGTTTTTGCACAATGTATGATTATTAAAAGTAAAACAAAACAGTAAAAATTAATTTATTGTTTTTAAGTTGTTATTCTTAACAGGAATTCTTCATACCCAAGTAATCCTTATGTTAAGCGAAACTTTTTTATTATTTAATTTTATTATCATTTCCAAAATATTTACTTCCAAATTTTATTATTTAGAGTTCAATTATTAATTTACGAAAACATTAACAATTTGAAACATATTTTCTTACTGCATAGTGCATACATATTTTTTGTTTTATGAAATCAATCATAGAGTATTTTTTAATACAATATAAAATGTTTTATTAAAACTTTATAAAAAGTCAGTAGTGCACTTTTTTTCTTAATAATATTGGCAGGTAGATCAACTAAGACGCCACTGGACCCAATAATCATAATTTAGGTAGAGCTTTACAAGCGCATAAAATTATGTGTACCAAATTTTATCTAAATCGGTAAAAGAGTTTTAAAGATTCTTAAAAATACTGACTTGTTAAAAAAAAAAACTTTAATGCCCTGTCTCTCAGAAATGAAGAAAGTCCTGACACATGATTAAAGGAACTTTTTTCCATAAAAATACATAAGGACTCGCCCCCTTAAGTTTCTTACTGTACTTAGGAACACCCTGTATAATGTAAAGTGTAAAAATAAAAGTCATACCTCTTCCTTGGCGATGGCGGTGTCCTCGGTCTCCCGCCCCTCTATAACCGGCAGGTGGCGATGTTCTCCTAGTACTGGGTGGCGATCTAGGGCTCCGACCCCTGGGCGGAGGGCTTCGGGGTGATCGGGCTCTCGGCGGCGGCGAGCGAGGCGAACGCGCGCGGGGCGATCGAGCGCGGCGTGGTGAGGGGGAACCACCGCGACGGGCGGACGAGAAGGAGCGGGAACGCGACCTAGAGCGGGAGGAGCCATCTAAATAGAGAGATTTGTAGCCTGAGTGGCGCCACCTGAAAAAAAAAAAACAATATTAAATCTTGTGGCATTGTATTTTGGCCCAAGGATTTGTGGTAGCATTTTGTACAAACCTTTTAGAGACTCCCTGTATACTAAAAATATTAGTAAATATACTCACCTATTAGAATCTTTGGCTTCAACTTCTAATAACTTCTTTTCCCAAATGGCACTTGAAGTGGGAGAATTTTGGGCTCTAGCCTTTTTCATTACGTTATCTATTTCCCGCCTTCTACCAGCTGGCAAACTTGGATCTTTGAAATAAGTAAAAGAATATAATTGCTTAAAGTAGAAACTACTATACAGTATGCTCCTTAATTTAAGTCATTAATTTTAACAGCTTATAGAATTTTTAGAAAAAAATTCTAACAGACACGGCCCTCTGAAGCGTCACCCTAAAAGATGGGTAGAGTCCGCCCGTTTAGGAAAGAAGCCACCGACGTCATCATCTGCCTGAAATCCTCTGTATCTCTCTTTCAATCGCGGCTTCTGGGCTTCGTATCGTTACTATGGAAGTAGGCATTTTAAAGTTTTAATTTTAAAAACCAAATATCATTTGAAAGGCAGCTTAAGGGACTCACAGGAGATTTCACGCAGATAATGATGACGTCGGTGGCTTCTTTACTAAACGCGCGGACTCTAAGACTGACTATAAATGTTGTAGGTTTTGTGATAGATTAAATGGGGCATATACTATTCCAATAAACAGAATTATCACGCCAAAGGCTAGAATATTCTGAAGGAGCATTCCCCGAAATATGAATTTCCCGAAACACACTAACACTTAATTGGCACACAATTTTTTATGAACATATTTTAAAAACCTGTTTTTTTATTTTATACATTTATTTTATTAAATTGCAATTATTTTACTCCTAAACGCTGCAACCATGAATACACATATGAGGAAAAAAAAAAAAGAGTAACCCTTTTTACACTTAAGCAGATAATTGACATCTTTTAATAACTGAAGAGGAAAGTAAATGCAACATATTTTTTTATATATTAAACTTGGCTCACCAGGCCCAGTCAAGAAAAATATTATTTACTCATATAAAAATGCTTTTTTTAGTGTCATTATTGGTTAAAACAAATTGATAAAATTTCTTTTCAAATGATAATATGGATAAAAATCTAGGAAAACTAACATCAATGGTTTTTTATTCTATTTAAAATTAAATTACAACTTTTTAGGAAAAAAAAGTCCCCAAACCTTAAATAGAAAGAAGGGGCAAGTGATACCTTATTTTGAGGGTCTCTCGAGCCTGATAACAACTGCCAAGTTTAAAGTCTCTCCTATAATTTTTGTTGATATCACAGCTTTTTTAAAATTTTAGTTATTTTCCCATTTCACGTGGAATGCCCCAAAACATAAAATGTATCTTAAAATTTCTACGAAGAATTGTTTAATGTTTATACTCATTGTTCTCATGTTAACAACATCTATAATTTTACAAAACAATGAAAATATCCTTTAATATACCTGTTATTCTTGGAGGAGGAACCCTATTATCCATTCGAAGTTTTGAGGAGATATTTTTTCTGTCCTTGCTTCTGCTCCTTCTACGGGATGACATTTCAAAGCTATAGGGTTATATAAATAAAAATAATTCATTGTTTAGAATTTATCTTATATATAAAGATTTAATTTCAAATGAAAAAAAAACAATCCGAATAATTGTCCTTATTTATCTCAAACAAAAATTATAAGAATGTATTATTGTTGATTTTACTTGTAATGATAAATATTATGTTATGGATTTTTCAGAACTATTTTTTTCATAAAACTTTACAAACTCTCCATCTTATGAGTAAAAAAAAAAAAATTTTGTTTAAACAGTTTACTATACTAAACTAAGCAGTAATTGTGCATAGAAATAAACACATTTAAATCAGTCTTTAAAAATTTTCACCCATAAAATGATCTTAAAAAATACCTCAATCCTTGGTATCAAATAGTGTGAAAACAGAGGCCACATGTGGTAAAATTTTCTTGGTATAATCCATCATCTTTGTAATGTTAAAGCCAGTATGTAAGTACCCAAGAACCATATTTTTTGAGGATTTTGTGGTAGAAAACCGGCGCCGTTTACCACAAAAAGAGCGAGATAAGCAGACTTGGTACGACCACACAAGATAATTCGTAAATGTAATATTTACAAGTGCAAGATATATAAGGCCAATTTAATAATCTTTTTAGCCTCCTAATTCATGTTATTTACTTAAAAACGTACAAAATATTTTCCGAAAGGCCGACGTTTTCCAAATACGAAAGGCATTACCGATATTTAAGATTATTACCGACAGACCACCCTCATAGGTACCGAGACCACAATATACGCGGCTGGGATTTGTCATGAGTAATACGACGTTCTTTTCTTTGCCAGTGTTTACCGAAGTCGTTTAGCGTTAGTTTTTACTGCCCTTACCATGGCGTTAAAACCTATCAAGCATACATATCAACATTCAAAACAGTAAATCGTTCACCTTTCATTCATAAATACCCTTTTAAAAACACCATTTCTACCGAAATAGCCGACGTTTCGTACGGAAAAGCCTGAAGAGGGGTCAGATTACGAGACGTTTTTAAGTACGGTTGTAATGTCGTTGCCGTTTCGCGGAACGGCATTGCCAAACGAGGTGTGTCACGAAATCCGTGAATGGTGAAAGTGTTTTTAGAAAGAATAAACGTATCAAGGACGACTATCGGTACCATACGGTATTTCGCACTAAAGTTTATGCATTTTCACACGAAAATCGTTGAAAACGACGAAAATTCAACGAGATAACGGCGAAAATTCTGACGGCCTTTTGTCGGAGTCCATATTTGTCCGTGCGGAAACTGTAAAAATCAATACACCAAGAACTTAACACTAGAGCCACTTACGTTTCGAAAAACTGTTTTGAAACTCGCCTGAAAATGCAATAAAGCTACTGCACAGGATTACACGTGAAAATTTTGCTAAAAATTTAAATATTATTTAGTTTTTCATTATTTTAAAATTTCACACAAAGAACAGCAGTGGGATTCTTAACTTCTCGATACGAGACGACTCGTTCGATATCGAGTTCTCGGTATCCCTTTCGAAACCTATCGAATAGGTAATTCTCATATCCATCGAGTCGTAG
>JACEGR010004571.1:0-85604 GCA_014170235.1 Listronotus bonariensis
GAAACTCACTTCTGGTAAAGGTTAATAAATTTATAGGTTTTTAATTAAAAAAACCATTGGCGTTCACCTTGTTTTTAAAATAGCTGTTGGCAATGTTTAACAAATTTTGACTGTGTCAGTATATAATAAATAATATACTTCGTCAATTATTTAGAACCTAAAAAGGCTTACGTTATTTGTTAAATAAAAAAGAATGAATATTTACCTGAAGTTATTATTTATTTAAACGTGATTTTTTTCATTTAATGCCCGACGCAATTTCGTTTAGTTTTGTGTTAGAAGTAAGCTTTAGATATTGATATATATATATATATATATATATATATATATATATATATATATATATATATATATATATATATATATATATATATATATATATATATATATATATATAATATATATATATATATATATATATATATAATATAATAAAAATCTTGCTGAGAAAGAATTCAAACGAAGAGTCACTAAGCTTCTTAAGACGGAACTAAACGCAAAGTTCAAGATTATGGCCATAAACGCGTGGGCAATTCCCTCCCTTACCTACACAGCTGGTATACTTACCTGGTCCAAGACCGATCTGAAACAACTTGACCGATGGGTTCGTACTGCCTTCACAGCACACGGATTGCTGCATCCAAACTCGGCAATTGAGAGGCTTTACCTGCCAAGGAAAGACGGAGGAAGAGGACTTTCCAACATTGAGGACGCCACCCTGAAAGAAATCCAAACTATTAAAAAATACTTCAGGGAACGCACCTCACCTTTCTTCCGACGACTTGTGGCGTGGGATAATCGATTCACCATCCTGAATCTGGCACATCCTGACGAGCCTGAAGCTGAACAAAGCCTAGCAAAAACCTTAGAGGCGAGATGGCGAGGCAAGGCACTCCATGGGCGGTACCACTCTAGTTTGCATCAACCTGAGGTAGATCTAGTTAAATCCAATACTTACCTTACTACCGGATACCTGTACCCCGCAACAGAGGGCGCCTTACTTGCTATTCAGGATCAAGTTGTCTGTACCAGGAACTATGCGCACCATATAATGAAACAGCAATTAAGCACTACTAAGTGCAGAATATGCAATGCGAGTGAGGAGACGGTACAACATCTATCAGGAGGATGCACACCCCTGGCATCCACTAGGTATCTCGAAAGACACAATAATATGGGGAAGGTTGTCCACCAACTGCTAGGGATACAATGGGGAATAATAGGTCGATTCACACCCCACCACAAATATGATCCAAAGACAATAATGGAGAATGATCAGGCGAAGTTGTATTGGGACATGCCAGTTGACGCCGGTAAACCTATAGAACACAATAGGCCAGACATGATCCTATTCAACAAAAACGAAAAGACAGCCATAATAGTCGACTTTGCTGTACCACTAGACCACAATTTAGCTCAAACGTATGTCACAAAAATCAACAACTATACGGAGTTGGCAAGGGAAATAAAGAGTATGTGGAACCTGAAAAGCGTCAAAATTCTGCCATTAATCATCAGCGCTAACGGTCTTGTACATGTGAACACAGTAAAACACATAAAGGAATTAAACCTGCCTGACTCAACAATACTGTGGATGCAGAAGGCAGTTATTCTAAGTACGGTCGCAATCATTCGACAGATAGTTTCCCCGCAGTAAACACTGCAGTTGACCTTGGTCATGGCCCGGTCATCTGTATTATTACATCCGCTTAACAGCGTGTTAATAACAAAAAAAAAAAAAAAAAAAAAAAAAAAAAATTATATATATATATATATATATATATATATATATATATATATATATATATATATATATATATATATATATATATAGAGGGTTCAGAACTGTAGTGGACCAAGTCCATAAAACTTAATTTTAAGATAAATGGGTTTAAAGTTTTTTTCAATGATCAATTAACATTTTAACGGAAGTAATTTTTTCTTGTGCAAAAATAATAATTTATTAGTTACTTAAAAGTTATTAGTAGTTATTGATTAGTACATAAAATAATATAAGGCCGGTACTTACCTTTTTGAACGAATGCTGGACTTGATCCACTTCTCCACTGAACAATATTAAAAATTAGGAAAACTAAAAAATTTAAAAAATATGTTTAATATTTTTAATACAAAGCAGAAAATTATTTTTCTTATTTAATTTTCCTGATCTTCGTAAATTATTTCATCAGCAGCAAGTGCAGAATGCGTTGGTGCCCCTCGTGTGGAGTAAAAGTTCTTAAAAAACTGGTGGTGTATTGGGGGAATGTAAGGCAGCAAATCTTCCATATCCTTCTTTTTGACCAATGATATTGGACAACGATGTGGAGCCAAAGAGAACTAACGCCATCTGTTAGTAGACACCTTAAGTATGGACTTGGTTCACTACAGCACTTAAAATCCGTCATATATATATATATATATATATATATATATATATATATATATATATATATATATATATATATCTATAAAAATGTTTATGTTCGTAAATCGGCACCTAAAATGTTAACTGTTGCGTTTTTCTAAATATTAGTAAATAATTTAATAAATTTTTTTAAAATATTTATTAAAAGCTTTAAAAAGCTACTAACCATAATTAAGCTTTTTATTTTTAATATTATCTGAGTCAACCCAATTCGAAAAAATATTTAAATTTACTGGACTAGACCAATATGTTTTATGGTATTTATTGATAATGTTTCAGAACTAATTCCTAACCTTAAATAATTGTTTTCCTGAATTCGTCCTGGATCTTTTTTAACTCCTAAGTATATAGGTGTTTTTTTACTTTACATTGAAACTATAACACTTCCTAAACCTCGCGCAAACATAAACATTTTTCGTTTAGTTCGTTTAGAAAAAATCGTTACCTTTTACCCCGTTTTTTTTTTTTTTTGGATTTTTACTTAAGTTTTTATTCTAAATTTACAGATTTAAAAAATGACTAACAACTGATAAGACCACTATTGCGCCAGTTATTAAATACGTGCTCTTAAAGAGTTTTAAACTTGTTTCTTTTAGTTTTATGAAAGAAACTTTATTCGACTCGGTTTATTGGAAACAAGTTTTACCTCACTTGAATGTTATAGCATAATTTTAAAATCTTTAGAAATTACGGCTAAGGATATTTTAATTTCAGATTTTAGACAGCCGATTTTAAAGATGATATAATATAAAATGTGTTACAAAGGTTTTAGAAGAGAACAAATACCCTTAAAAATGTCTTTATTTAAAAAAAAGCATTTTGAGGAAACAGGTCGCCTGCATACTCCTGAACTAAGAAATACCAGATGTTTCTTTAGCCAATAATATAGAAAGCAAGTTATAACTTTAAATATACAAAATTATATAAAGTACAGTAGGTACTTGTATTTTTAAAAATGCAAAAAGTTAAAAAAAAAAACAGATTTTAAAAGTAAGGCATTTCTAGTTCTTTTTTTTTTAATTTATTCACTTTTTGTATTCAACTTTCCTAAGTTAGGTTTTTAAAAAATAAAAATGTTAATGCATTAGTTAAAATTATGAAAGAAACGAGTATCACCGCAATATCAGAAGCAATTATAAAAAGATATTTTAAACTACAAAAATAATTTTCTTGTGTCTAATATTAAAGAAAAAAACCCATGTTTATCTAGAATCTAATATAAATACTACTTATTAAAAAATCAACATTTTTTTTTTTCTTAACTGTATCAAAAATATTGTTGAAAAATATTAAAAAAAAATTGTAAAAGCCCCTAATATTAATATTAGGAGGTCCCGCATGACAAATTTTTATTTGCCATATGATCAACATGACAAAGATTGTTTTTTTAGTTCAGAATTTTATAACTCTTTAATAGTTTATTAACAAGGCTAGGGCATCATTCTGTTCTATGGAATTAAATGAAACCGACGCGTTTAGAAGTTATTTAACTTTAAACTATTATAATCTATATTATTATTATTATATATATATTATTTTCCCTTTTTTCTAATTTTCTTACAAAACTATAAGTTCATCAAAAAAATTTTGTCAAATTTTTAGTATCCTATTTTTTTTTGTTTATTTTATAAATACTTTAATTTAATTGTCAAATTTCAATACTACCGTATTTTAATTTTTCAATAAATTTAAATTATTTTACAGAAAGATATACATAGATGATTTTTGCACAAAGATATGAGTGACTTTGTATCAAAAGATTTAATACAATTTTAACTGCTTTAATTTAAATTATGATTTTATAAAGAGCAAATATTTAAAAAATAGAATTTTGCCATTTCCTGGTGTTGCAATGGTTTATTTCTTAAAATTTTCCTAATATTTTACCAGAGGAAAAACGTCGAAATATTAAGAAATGTTAAAATTTATTGATTTTAATCATGTTTTACTCATAACTAAAGAAAAGTTTTACATTTTGTGCATAAACTTAAAAATTTCCCTAAGTTTACTGCTTTATTTTAATGTTATTTACATCTGTTCTTTTATTAGTTTTAGCAAGTAAAATAAACAGTTTACTATTTTTTACGTTTTACAAAAGTTTAGGAAATTTAATTATTCTAACAAAAATAAAAATTCAAGCTAGAAATTCAATGTTCATAGAATTATCTACAACTTGCTTATTTCATTTGTCCCCGGAGCCTACTAGATTATCCATTTTAATTTCTAGCTTGTATTTCTTTATGTTTTCTTTTTTAACACGCTTTTATTAGCTTGGGTTGTAACTATCTATCTATGTAACGGAATCTTTGAGCCTAATTTTTACCAACTTCCAGCGATTCAATTTCTTTGAAACTTTGCACACGTATCAAGGACCGATGACAATGTAATAATTTAAAAACAGTATCCCGTTATCTTGATTAGGACCGCCAGAATAAATAAATTCCTTAATACTACTCTTTACAAAATGGCGAAGGAATTTTTTAGTGAATAAACTGAAGCATATATTTTTAAAAAACTAATTGATATATCGAACTAAAAATGAAAAATAAATAATAGTTTAAAAAAACTAAAAAACACGCTCTTATATGCAACCGAACTAAAAATTAGAAAATAATTTTTCATTACAAAAGAGTTTGTCACTTCAGAGTAAAAAGCGTGGGGTGCATTTTACTATTTTTTCGTAACTTTTCCTTCATAGATATTTGCAAATAGAATAATTATAACATTTAATATATTAAGCACCCCACGCTTTTTACTCTGAAGTGACAAACTCTTTGTAATGAAAAATTATTTTCTAATTTTTAGTTCGGTTGCATATAAAAGCGTGTTTTTAGTTTTTTAAACTATTATTTATTTAGAGTAGGACCAAAACTGGTTTTCCGGCAGAAACCGAAACCGAACTCACGTAGTCAAGTATAAAATATCTTAAAATACGGAAATTTGGGGCGTTTATCCCAATAATTCTGGATTAATGGGCAATATAAAATAAAAAGCTGTATAATTATTTAATTTAAATTATTTAATAAACATACTTATTAAAAAAAAAATCAAATTAAGAGAGCAATGTGGTAAAGAACAAAGTGAGACGAGCGCACACGACATAAAATAAAATTACTATAATTATTTAAATTTAATTATTTATTAAAACATGATAATAAAAAAAAATAATTTACGAGAGCGTTGCCGCAAAAGCAAAGTTACGCGAGCGCACACGATAACTTCCGAAATATAATTTCGACCAACCTTGCCCAAAATAGAAAAAATATATTTATTTTACTTGCTTAATTAATAAAGTAGTGGATATAGATAACGCCATAAAATAAAGGATAATTTTTAAGTTTTTATATCAAATGTAAAAACTCGTCTTTAGTTATAAGTAGAATATGATTAGAATCAATAAATTTTCCATTTTTTAAACATTTTGACGTTTTTGCTTTGATAAAAAAAATTGAGAATTTTTTTAAAATTAATCAATGTAACACCGGACGTACTGGCAAAAGCCTATATTTTAAATTATGTGCTTTAGATGTCAAAAAAATTGAAATTACTTTGACCTAAACAAATAAAGTTTAGTTAAATAAAGCTAGTTTAGTACATATAATGGTACATTTGCACTTGTAAAAGAAAAATATTCTTAAAATAGCAAATTTACTGTTTTTAAAATAACTGTTTTAAACTTGGCTCTTAAGGTTAGAATTAAATTTTTAGCATTTTTTGATATTTTAGGGGTTAAATTCAGTTTTTTTTTAATTTTTCGCCACATAACTGTTCACATGACATATATCAAAATGGATTTTTAGCTTATTGGACATGCAGAGGCGATCGCTAAAACAATTCGTAATTTTCTTTACAAAAAATCTCATGTATTGCGCACTTTTTGCCGGTCACTGTATAAAGTTCTTTTTGATTTTCTTATTATCAAATTGTTATTGGTATTAACATTTTCTTAGCAACACCTATTTTTATTTTATTTTCTACCTCTTTTCTCACAATACCGAAATGCTTTTAACTAACGAAAAATAGTACAAAATTTATTTCCAATTTTGTCACTTTGCAAAACTATAAATACAATAAACTTGTTCATTGCTAACAGACGCTGACAGCTCTAGTAATGATTTATGTGTGAGGTCGCACCTGGATTCAGAAAACTTAATAATTCTGATGCTGTATCGACGAATATTGTCAAGATAATCTGTTTTTTCTTTGGTCTAAGTACACACAAAAAAAAGATATCTTAACTTAAAACAATTTGCTTTGACTCAAGACACGTTGTGAGTTGTATATAACGAAAAGAATATATGCTTCTTATCAGTAAATGATATTCTTAAAAATATTATTTTAGTACAAGCATAAAGGTAGATGTAGTTATGTAAACATATTTTTTAAGTTAAAAATATTTATGCTTTCTTTGTAGATATTTTTTGTCGACGCGATTATCTAGCGAAGAAAAGCACTAGTTTTAGTGGAGAAAATATATTCTTGTCGAGCGATCAATTTAAAACATATTTTTTTCAGAAAAAGCAAATTAAAACTTAAGTTAAGAATAAATTTCTTTGGCCAAGAATGTATTACTTTAGGGTTGTCTTGGTTAAAGAATATCATAATTATATACTTTCTTCAAATAAAACTACTTAGTTTTTTTTAAAACTGAGGATTGTTATAAAAATTTTATTTATCACAATTATTATTGTTAGAGTACAAAACAAAGCTTTTAATAGTATAATATTTTTATGATGTTATGTTAGACCTTCTGGACGTCTCTTAGAGCCAACCTTGCTGAGGCGTCTAGGATCCTATTAATGGAAATCTCCTTGGTACAGCAGATGTTAATAAAAACAAGAGTTTTGGGTGCTCTGCGTCCAGCATTTCCAGTGTATTCTTCAGTACTTTCTTTGTAAAGATTTCAGTTCTCAATAGTCCCGGCACGATAGTAGCTTCAATGTGGATATTTTCAGCATGGTGATCCAACTACCCCATAAAACTACAATGTGTGTCCACGGATGAACTTGATTATACCTGTAAAAAAATATTTTTAATATTTCAAAAAAGTTATTCTTCATAAAAATTTTTGCTTTATCCGAAATGCCAAAAGCTATAACAAATTTTTTTCTAGGATTTACATGGTGGTTCATAACTGCAAAATCAAGACTTTATAAAAATAAAATTTTTGAGACTACCTAATTAAATAGGCAAAAGTAGGTACTTAAAAGTGTATAACATAAAAATTTTCTATTGATTATGATTTTCAGTAAAAGTTGAGGTTAACTAACTAAAAATAATTCCAAAAATATATGTTTTACAGTTTATTAAAATATATTTTTTAGAACAAAAGCTTTAAAACAATCGTCTGACTTACTATTTAAATCCAAATTCGATAGTATAACGCGTCTGAGGGGCGACGCGTCCTCCATTCTATTCTCCATTTCTACAAGCAGGATCGCACTAATCTAACTTCGTTGGTTTCTTTGGAGAGCACACCTCCTTTCTGTCAAGTTAATTACCATTTATGTGGTGTTCGTTATTTTCCAGTCCTTGGTGCCGACGTTTTCCTCAAAATCCTCCTCGGCCTGCAGTCATCTTACTTTTTGGCTATCTAGTCAACCTTTCTTAATCTCCTTAGTATATTTTTTTAACTTCTTATAATCTTGCAGTTCGGAAGGAAGCGTTTCTTGTTTCCCGGTTCGCCGATACGTACCTTCCTGGGCAACATTTTTGCAAAAATGAATAAGGAAAATACCTTTGATACCTAATTATGGTAACCAAGAATATAATATTTTGGTTTAATAATACAAAACCTATATTTTCTTAAGTGAAAAAATAAATATAAATTGTTTTGACTGTAAAATAAATATATTTTTAGTTTTATTTTAAAAAAGCCATTGTCTTTAACAAAAATAATATTAAATCAAAAGAATTTTATTCCAAAGTAAAATTATGTTTTAAGTAGAGAATAAAAATATTACTTTGTCTTAGCTAAAGAAATTTAAGTTTTGCTGTAAGAATAGTATTCTTAAATATCTTTTATCATATTATTCTTAATTTTAGACAAATTGTGTCTTATTTCAAAAATATATACTTGTTTGAAGAATATATAGTAAGAATAATATTATTTAATATGAAAATAATGTAATTTCTTGGAGCAAGAATATTGTTTTCCATCAAGAAAATTTGTTTTAAGTTAAAAATAAATTTTCAAGAAAATCCATATTCTATTTGCAAGAATTTTATTTTTTGTGTGTAATTTATTGATTTGTAGGTATTAGCGTTAAGCGCACTGCACTGCTTACATTTTTTTGTTTCTTTTGTTATATAATTTTAAAAAGTATTTAAATTCTATTAGTTACCTTAAAGCTAGAACATCTACCTGTACTTGGACAATCGTGCTTTTATCTTGCGCAAAACACCCAAATGTAATAAAAAACATTATTAACCAAATGGTGAAAAGGATCACAGAGACCCAACTATATCATATAATATGTAGAGCAATCTGCAAATCTGTTTAGATATTTATAAATTAGGTGATTTTTAAGTTAACTTAAATGAAATATTTGACTGTGTGCACCCTACAATGTTTTATTACAGATAAAAATTAAAAAAAAAGGTTATTGTAAACAAAATTGTCTTTTTTTTAATTTAATGCCTAAGCTACCTTTTTAAGTTCAGCTTTTGATAATATGGTAGGTTTATAAGAATATTTACAAATCTCGCAAAAGGTGTCGGCTTTACAGGTAGTTTTTCAAGCTGTCGTATTTCTGAATACAAGCAAGGCTTGCATCTTTTTTGTTACTCCATCAGGGCCCTCGAGCTTCTAAAAATGTTTAAACCTTAAGAATAAGGGATACCTTATTAAAATTCTTAAACTTAAAAATAATTTGTTTTTTTAAGATATCTTGTATTTATAAAATTAAATATTCAAAAGTCGCGTTTTTTTTTTTTGTAAAAAATAAACAAATATTAATTAAATTTTGGCATATATGTAATTATTACAAGTATAATTTTATTTAAAAAAATATATTACAAAAAAACATAAAAAAACATACTCTAAAAACTATAATAAAACTCACTTAAAAGATAAAAAAGAACGGAATGCAGGTTTTTTATGTTTATTTTTGCTTTTACTTTATAATTTTTATTACTATCAAATCGGTAAACATGCACTTAAAACACTACTAGTAGCTCTTTTGGTTAAGTGAAAATTGTCCATTCTAAATGCCCCCTAATTTTTTTCTTTATTATCTCAGCATATACCTATCTAGAGGCAGCATTGCCGCACGAACAACATACGGCAGAAAGAAAAAAGTAGTTCTAGTTCCTTTTTCTCTGGCGATCTTGACTTGATTTTTTTATGGAAGCACCTCGGAGGTGCACTCTTTCAAATACAAAAATATATATTTTTAAAGCAGTCCACAAACGCCAAAGTAATCGTGTAACATACACACCAAAAAAAAACATACGGGCAAATAAAAAACTTTCTCCTTTTTAAAGTCGGTTAAAAATATCAATGTTAAACAGACGCCAAGATCTAGCTCCAAATAATTTATTTTGTAGTTATTTTAGTAACTTTATTAGGACTGTGCTCCAACCCCACTTTACCCTATTGTGACGTATTGTGACGTAAACTTCACATCGCTGGGTACTATTACCATATGAAACTATTTTCTCGGGAACATGGAAATAAGTGGATTATTAAAACTATTTTTTGGCATTTACAACTAAACTAACTTTATTTAGCACCTGCATACCCCGCACTAGGGGTGCCCGTACGCGAATTTACAAAATCTATACCAGTTCGGTCAAAAAACAGTTACAAAATCTACCCCATTTCGGTTTAAAAATTGACCATACTGGTGTAGTGTTTGTAAGTTAAATTTAAGGTAATTTTATAAGTAAAAATGTATACTGTTTCGGTCATTTAAATATAATGTTTAAAGAAGACAAAGTAACTTCATTGCATCGTTATTAACTAAATGCTGATGAAAATGTTTATGATTTATATTGATTACTTTATTTAAACCTTGTTTTATTATGTTGGATCGTTAATTTGCACTAAAATTTAGTTGTCAATATCTCTTAATTCTTCTTCTTAAATTGAAGAGAGGAAAGTTACTTCCTACAATATTACTTATTACTTTTTTAAATATTTTGGAAAACAAATACATTACAACAAAACAATAAAGTAACCCTAAAACTCACAGCGTAAGGCAATAAAAAATTGTAAAGACATTACTTGCCGATTTTCCTGGAAAATAGTTGCTACTCGAAGACTGAAACAGAATAGCCTTTGTAAAAGAAAATGCCCCAAAAATATAGTTATAAATGGTTCACTGATGTGGTCAATTTTTGAACCAAGACAGGGTAGACTTTGTAACTTTTTTACAAACAAAGACTACTTGAGTTCAGTCACGGTCCTGACTGAACTGGTATAGGTTTTGTAAATTCGCTGCCCGTACAGGCCCAATCATCACTTTAAGCTTTTACCTTTAATAACACTTTTACTTAACTTTACTTCGATATTCTAATTATTTTTCCTTAACCTTAAAATTTTCATATTGTGGTATTTGTTTTGATTTAGAATTCGTTTTTATTATTACCTAAATATTTAAATAAATAATAACAAAAAAAATCCATCCTATACAGGGTAGTACACAAAATATGTTTATTGAACAAAAGGGTCAGCCGCAAATTGTTTTTGTGCATTAATATCAACATTTTTGCAAAAGGAGATTGCAAAGTTTAATGTTATAATTTAGTTTGCCTAAAAACCGTGACTAAAAGTTTAACATATTAATTAGAAAAAACATAAGTTATTACGAAACTCCATGGAAAATGTCGCAACGTTACTTTTAAAGTACATTTTAGTAAGCCCGCAATAATAAAATTGGGATTCGAAATTATAAAAAAAAATCTCTTAGTTTATAATATTTTGTAAACAAAAAACCCATATATAAATCATGTCCATGCTCGATCATTCGGTCCCCAGCTGGAAAATTACATTCTAGGACCAGATGCTCACTGTTGGCCTCAAAAAATAAAAGGCACAAAATACATAATTAAGGTAAAACCATTCAAACAAACCACAAAATGATTATAAAAAGTAATGGTAACAAAAACACTTTAAAAAGTTTCACAAGAGGGATTAAAGAAATTTCCGCTGCGCTCAAAGTGTTTCAGGGCGTTATCCATTAAACATTTATTGATTTGTTCAAATTTTGTTCGAAAAATCCAGTGTAGTACTAATAATTTCTTCTAACAGTTATTTCCACTTAAGATATGTCTTAACTGCGTATTTTGCGGTTTTCTTCAAGAAAAAAGAAACCAATTTTGTTTTTGTTATCCTATTTTTCGTATTAAATTTTAACAAATTAAGTAATATTTATTAATTTACTTTTAATCTATACTACTAATACTATAACATCCAATAATAGTTATATTCGAGTACCTGCCTATAAGGTAGTGTATCAAAAGCCTCGAAAAGGTGGCAAAATAGGCTTACAATTGTTTCCGGTTTTTATTAAGACAATCCATTTCATATGTAATTTTTATTTATTTACAGGGAGCTTACTAAGTAATAGGCCAAAATTAAACTGAAGAATTAAAACCTTAAAGTATTGCGATTTATCTAAACTTACCTAAGTACAAAAGTTAGTACTAACTAGGATACAGGGTGTCAAAGTTAAAAGTATATTTTTAAAGTATTTATTTTCAATAATACCAAATACATTTAAAATATTGTAGAAAACTCAATAACTAGTGGTTTTTTGACATGTGTTATTCATATCTAATGTCGATTTTTAGGTGTTAACTAGATAACTTCTCCTAGGCACTTTAAATTTATTTAAAACTTCCTAACCTTTTATGCTACTCTGTATGCACAAATTAAGTTAACCAGTAAATTTTATACTTTTTACCCAAAAAGGTTATTTTGTAAGAATGTCTTTGAGAGACCGTTCTCAAGATATTTGCATTTAAGTGGTTTAGTGCAACCAAAAAGCATATAAATAAATACATTAAATTATTTGTTTATAATGAGGCAGTTGTAGTTATGGCTACCGCGCTGTTTTAAAAAGCATTTTTGGATAACACTAAATAACTTAAACTCGCAGTTTTGATAACGGCTGCTCAGAACGATTCTTATAAGGTGTACCTTTTTTGTGTAAAAAGTTCAATATTTTACTTCTACGGTACCTAGAGGAAGCGCAAAAAGTTGCGACTTTTAGAGAAATTTAAAGTAGAGCAGGTAGCGTCCTTTAGTTAATACTTAAAAATTAAATAAATTAACATTAGACGCCTTATTGATGGAGGGACAAAAAAATTGTAGGTTTTAAAAAGACAAACAAAATTGTTTTATTTTAATTTTTCTACGACCGACGAAATAATGGGAAAATGCTGCATATTTTAAAGAAAACCTATAAAATCGTTTTTTAAAGCACCTAATAAGACTTTTCTTTTTTCTTAAAGAAGTTTCTAGCAAAAAAATTAAGAGATTAAGATAAAAATAAGGTCAGTATCGAGTTTTCTCTAAGAAAAAATAAATTAAGACAAGCCTCTAACTACCCCCTAACTAAAATTGACCTTTACCCTTTTGCAGGTATTAATAACATTCAAAAAGTTAGACCAATCTTAAATGCTTCATTTCAGGAAAATTTAAGCTTAAAGTAAAAAACAACTATCTAAAATTTTATATTGTTTCACCCATTTTTTTTTAAATAACTCCGAAAATACTGGAGATTAAAAATAATAATTTAATTCCATATTGCAAGTTTTTTAATAACGAAGATTTTTTCATTGCGTAGGTTTTCCGTCAAGTGAATATTTGCCGAGATATAGTCGTTTAAACCCTGTATTTACGAACGAGCACCACCTTTTTCGAGCCCTTTAAACTCACTCCATTTAAAAACCAAGGGATATTAAGGAATTTTACCTACAGAGCCTTGTGGCTCTAAAAAATTCTACAAGAGACTTTTAAAAAAACTTTTTTTCTTCTAAAAATTCGAATAATGCACTTCGGAGCATAAAAATCTACATATTATTTTTAAAGTTAGGCATTTTAAATTGGTTTGATTAATAATAAATGTATTTAGAGAATTGTTGAAGATAAAAGGTTAACCTTAATTAGGGGGTAGTTAGGGGTTGTTTTATTTATTTTTTCATAGAGAAAATCAGTTACTGACCTTGTTTTTATTATAGCTCACGAATTTTTTACGCTAAAATTTTCTGCGTTTTTTTAAAGAAAAGTCTAATTAGGTACTTTAAAACAGGTTTTTTAAACTTTTTCTCGATAAATGCAGCATTTTCCCGTTATTTGACTTTGAATCTATTAAATTTTGCATTTGACGACAAATAGCTAAAAATTAACACTCCGGATCTCAGTTTGCATTGGTCGTAGAAAAATTATAACAAACTACTTTTGTCTTTTAAAACCTACAATTTTGCTTTTCATAGTTTTTTAATTATTTGCATAATTTTCGAGTTATTCGCGAAAAACCCATTAAACCGTTGATTTTTTCTTTGAGAAATTGTTACTTTCAAACGTAAATAACTTGAAAACTATTAGTGTTATGAGAAACAATGTATAAAACATTTTTTGCTAAGAATCACTTTTTAATTAATTTCTGTAGTTAAAATGTTATAGAAAATTGTCACCCCTAACGGTTGCCAGTTTGTAAGTTTAAAATTTTTCTAGGATTTAGTTCATTCGTAGTAAGGTTTGAAATAAAAATTGACAGGCGTTTTCGATGAGCACAAGTAGCTGCCAGGCGAACTGAAAGGTGTGGCTGATTTGGATAGCCATATTTCCAAAACTAGTAAAGTTAGATGTACCTAATGTTGTATTTTTTTAAAGCTCTTTTAAAGATCTTTTTAACGGTGATACTGGTGTTAATATATAGGGTAGATTTTTTTATTATTAAGGCACCCTGTATATTATATTACCGTTAAAAGTTCCTAAAAGAGTTTTAGGAAGATACCACATTAAGGTATATCTAACTTCATTAGTTTTGAAATATGGCTATCCAAATCAGCCACATCTTCAGTTCGCCTGGCAGGTACTTGTGCTCATCAAAACGCCTGTCATTTTTGCAAACTTTACCATAAATGAACTAAATTACAGAAAATTTAAAATAAACAGGGTGATGTTGTGCAGCGCTGATGCCTGCCGGGTGATGATTTTCGTTACTTAGCATGCTATGACTCATCACTCTACAAATTTCCAGCCTTACAGGTCTAAAGTTACTCAAGGGCTCACTAGCTCTCCTACTAATATTAATATTAAGGGCTCAATCTTTCAGGTAATTATTTTGGAGTTATTTCCAACATAATTTCGGGATGGGAGCGAAAAAAATAGTCGCAAAGAAGTACCAAAATACATACCCTAAATAAAAGTAATTATATTTATTTTTAACACTATGATGCTTTTCCAAAAACAAATTGTATCACTGAGCAATCATATAACTAAATTCGTAAATGAGATGAAGACATAAAAAACCTGTCGTTAATCAATAAAGAACCGTTAAAATTGTTTTTATTACTTTCTAAATTATATCATAAAAATAACATGCATATGAAACATTTTCAGGCTCAATCAAATCTATGAAGAACTGTACCACACAATCAATAATGCTGACTTTGAAAAGGACCTTAAATGGTGGTCAAATAACCATGGAGTTAATATGGCCATGAATTGGCTACAATTCGATGTAAGGACAAATATTTTCGTTTTTTTTTGTGTGTAGAATAACCCTATTTGTGTAAAAAGGCGTGTATTAATTTAAAATAATTAAATACAGTGCAGACTCGATAATCCGAAAAACCAAGGCGATTCGGATTAGCGAAGCAATTCTTTTTATTAAAATTTTTATTATGAAACGCAAAAAACAGTAATTAAGAATAAGTAACACTAAAAAATATATAAAAAAGTAAGAATATGGTATTAATTTCTAAAGTAATTTGTAATTTTTGTTTGCTTTACACATCTTTGATTATTCATAAAGGCCATTTCTTTTAACCTTTGAAGTACAAGAATATCATTTAGTGGAATATCATTTTCTTCGGCCCATTTTAAACACAGGTTAAAACTTTTAGCTGCTTCAGCGTTCTTAACAGTTTTGTTTTGATTATCTAATTCCAAGCCTTCATGCTCGTTAACTTCAGGTTCATCTCCATCTGCTTCTTCCAGCGGTAACAGATCTTCATCATTTTCAACCCAATTACGAACTTCCACGTTTGTTAGATTTGATTCTGCCAAAACATTAAGCATTCCAGCAACATCTAAAAAATAAAGTTAAATAAAAAAATAACAAACAACAACAAATATTTTTATTTACCTTCCATATCTCCATCCAAAAAAGTAGATTACGGCGTAATTCGCTTAGAGGAATTAGATCTTCAGCATCATATTCAATGTCTTCATCGTTATCGGACATAATTTTGTCCCAGCACTTCTGCAAGACTTCAGAAGAGACCTTTTCCCAAGCATTGCATAGCAGACATACTGCATCTTTTAGGTTAAGAGTTTTTAACAACGTAACAACGCTGTCTTCGTTACTTGATAAAATGTGGGCTAAAAGGCTTTTTCGGTAAAATAATTTTGTTAGTCTGATAGCATTTTGATCCATAGGTTGCAAGAGTGCTGTACAATTTGGTGGGAGGAATAATGTTGTAAATCTTCCATCTTCACTAGTCATCTCTTCTACAGTTCCATGACTTGAGGCATTATCTATGATTAACAGCGCTTTTTCAGGCAAATTGTGACTTCTTAAATGCCTCCTAACCGGAGGTATAAATGATTGATGAAACCAATCTATAAAAATCTTTGTAGTCATCCATGCATTAGCAGACGATTTGTATTTAACAGGAATGTCAGCGTTTTTGAATGCCCGTGGATTTTTTGCCTTTCCTATCACTAGCATTTTTAGTTTATGTGATCCATCTGCATTGCAACAAGCTAAAAATGTTACTCGTTCTTTGCTTATTTTTCGACCTGGTGTAGTCTTCTCTTGGGAACGAACCAGCGTTTTTCCGGCAACATTTTCCAGCAGAGAGCCAATTCGTCTGCGTTGTATATTTGAGTAGCCACAAGATTAGATTGTCTTACCTTTTCTTTGAATGTAGTCAAGAAAGGATCGACGATACTTTGATCGTTGGAGAGTTTTCATGCACGCACACTTTTAAAGCACGAAGACTATGCCTTTTTCGAAAGCTACTAGCTCTAAAATTATCATTTTCGGTATAAAACTGTCTTGCTTTAGCAGATAAAATTTCATAGCAAATTGGGCCTCGATCTTTGTCTACAAACCCATGCATACAAACAAGTTTCCATTTTAGCATATTCAGCTTTTCGTAAAGTTTTTATGAGCCCTGGGCCAGAATCACATTGCCCAATAAATCTAAAAAAAAATACACAATTGTACAAAGAAAACCACTAAAATTGTTTTAAAATTAATCCTACCTGTCGACCTACCTTTTTCTTTTTTATGTCACAGATTGTAGATCTTCCAACCCCATACTCAGCGGCCAACACTTTTCCACTTTCTCCCTTGTTAAGTCTTTCAATAATTTCACTTTTTTGTTTTATGGACAATATCTTGTGTTTTCTTTTAGGGGACATTTTTATTTAAGCAAATATTAAAATAAAAACCCACTTATATCACGTAAAATGGCGTTACAAACATACCATGTAACAAGCAAAGTATGTAAATATCACTGCTCAAAAGCAGGGAAAGTGCTGTTTAATGTGAATCCCAGATATAAACAAAAGGGTAATTGGGGAATCCCTCAACATCTAGTCACAATTTCTATAGGAAATAGGCCTAACACTACAGGTTCGGATTATCGAGTACTATAGAAATTCGGATTACAGAGTACCCAATGTATTGAAAATGCTTGTTCGGACTACTGAAGAATTCGGATTATCGAATGTTCGGATTATCGAGTCTGCACTGTATAGAAAAACGGCAGAACAGGTGCTAATCGCGTTGACAATATTATTATTTTTTATTGAATTTTAACATTTTTGACAAGTTACATTTCTGTCATGCACTCATTTGGGTTTTTGAAAATAGGTTACTTATAAAATGTAAAAAATTTTATTTAAAAAATGAGAGCCCTAAATTTTATAAGAACTCAATATGGGTCTTGAAGTTCTTATTTCAGATAATTTTATTTATTCTATACAACAACACAAGTTGACATTTGCTGTTTATACAGTGTTTCTACGTGAGTTGGCGGCATATGGGAAACTTTTTATAATTAATTTTACGAAAAAAAGTTAGTCTTTATAAAAAAGTTCGTGCATAGTCCAAAACCTAAAATACAATTATCAGATATCAAATTGTGTCAGTTATGTACGAGGTTTGGCCAAAAAAAGTAATTTTGCTCAAGAGTATAGTACCTGTATTTTTTGCTTATATCGCAAATTGTTATAAAGAAAGATGTTTAGACGTACAAAATTACTTTTAAATCTGCAATTTTGTTTATTTCCAAAAAAATATATATATTTTTCTGCGATAATGGTAAGAATTTAGGTTTGTACATTAGTGCACTATATTTCATGATTATAAATGTCATAGGACAGTTTTAAAATACACTTTTAAATTAATTGTTATTTAAATAGGAAAAATGTACAATGCACTAATGTACAAACTTAGAAGTTTTTTTCCATTTTCGCAGATTTTCTTTTTTTTTTTTTTTTTTTTTGTGGAAATAAACAAAATTGCATATTTGGAAGTAATTTTTAAATTCTAAACATCTTTTCTTTATAGCAATTTGCGATATTAGCATAAATACGAGAGTACTTTCTCTTTAGCAAAAAATACATTTTTTGCCAAACCTCGTACATGACTGACTACAATTTGATATCTGATGATTGCATTTTAAGTTTTGGATCGATGCAGAGCTTTTATAAAGACTAACTTTTTCGTAAAATTAATAATAAAGGTTTCCCATATGCCGCCAACTTACGTAGACACACTGTATATAAAGGAAACCTATAATAAAAAAATATTAGTTTAACTCCTTATTAAATTATACATTAAAACTGTATGATACTCTCTATACGTCAATTATTGCTCGGTTTTTAATATATCAACAGCATGTTGATGTGGTCATTAATGGTAATAAGTAAAGACAGAAAATATTTTGGTTTTAATTAGGGTTAAATATTTCTGTCACTGCCAGAGAAGTGGCAAATCATATGATAACATGTAAATAATGTCACTATGACAGTGACAAAAATTATTTGAAAATATTTTGAACCAAATATTTTTTCTTACTTTACTTTTTTGCGTTAACAAGTACATTGACATGCTGTTTATATTTTTTGGGCCACCCCTGTATAGCGTCATAAAAAGCAATTATGCCAAATCAATATAGTGATAATATGACGTTGAGTTTTTAAACACATGCACTCACACTGCTTTTTAAAAAATTAATAAATTCTAAGTTTTTGACACTTAAATGATCTATTAAACATTAACAATAAAGTGGGTTTTTTATCTGTAGAAAAATGTAAAACTATGTGCATTTTAGTTTTTAATTTTAAAAATACTTATAACAAAAATTAGTTTATTTTTAGTTTTTAAAGAATGTGTTAACAGAAGCTCAGGACTGACATAATTGAATAGTTCATTTTAAAAAATCAGATAAGTCAAACATTTTTGAAATTGGATTTCTACGATTGATATGTTTTTTTCTTTTTAAATATTCACCCCAATAAGAATTTGTCTTTCCTATTCACAAATATTTATGTGCTTTTTTAAAAACTATGTTTTTTATTTATGCATCTTGCTGAAAAAAAAAACATATTTATCAAATCTAGTCCAAATCGTATACTTTTGAGTTATGTTGTTTTTGAAATGAAAGGATTCAATTATAAAATAAATTTTGCATGGAATGGTACTTTTAATAAAGTTATAAATCTGCGGCTTTAGTCCACGGATATTTTTATGATTTTTAGTTTTTATTTGATTTGGTGTTTTATTGCATGCATTTAGGATTACACGGAAGAATTCCGAGACATCCATAAAGGCAAATCCAAAGATTCAGCTACCACTGGAATTACTCTTATCAATCAAAGGCCTGTCGGAGAAGATTTGCATGTATGTGTTTTGTTTTTTTTTAATTTTATATTATTAATACGATTATATTTGCGCCACAAAAACGAAAAAAACGGTATTATAGAAAAAGTAATTTAAAAAACATTTAAATTTCACTGTGGATGCCGAACTGAAATTGCATTTAGTAAATTCAACCTCGAGTTTTACTGGAATCCACAAGTAAGATCATATTATCGGTGACGGTGAGATTTATAACTTATTGGAAAACAATGACATTTGTTTTATAAGAAGATTCTTCCTTTTTTGTGTTATTCACCATGGACCCGGTACAGCCACTTTGATAAGTTCTTGTAAATTAGGCAAAACGCGTCAGCGGAGAGGATCCTGGTGAATAACATAAGAGCTAGGGCTTCTTTTCTTAACTGTCCGAAAACGGAGATTCCATTTTGTGTAAGTTCACCTATTTATCAAAGTAGAATACTTTTTTAAAAACTATAAAACAATACAGGTATTACAGTTACAAAAGCATTCTCCAAATTTGTCTAATTTTGTATCAAGAAATTCTGATATTACCAGAACTCTTCGTAATACATAGACCTAGACAATAAATTTAAAAATTTTGCACTTTTTTATTTTTTAGTAATAATAATAAGCTTTATTCCCATAAAAATATTTACCTATTTGAATATACAGGGTGTGATTTAATTGATGGCTAAAAATACGGGGTATGATTCCTTAGCTTATTTTAGGAAGAAAAGTTCATATAAACATATGTCCCAAAGCTCTTAACTTTTGAGATACAGAGTCTTAAAAGTTCAAACATAAATCTATTTTTTTTAATATCATAACCGTTCTTTATCCTAATTTTGTTTCTAATTTGGCAATATTATTAATGGCATTAAGGGGTAATTTATTACTAACTTAATTACATTTAACTTAAGTCCAGTGGCGTCTCGAGAGGCAACTGAAGGAATATTTTCAACAAAACAACGGAAAGCCACTGACAGTGTAAATGTTTGTAAAATGTTTTGTGCATTCTCTAGATTAAGCAAATAAAAATACTGCTTTCATGTTCTTAATTTTTTTCCGTAATCGTGTTTAGTTTAAGAGAAGAGAGATAAAATCAATTAATTCAATTTAGACCATTAATTGCCTTCTACTTTTAAAACTTAGGTTTTATAATTTTTGATTACCAATAATGTAACAAAAATAATAAATACTTATTTACATTAGGTTTATATCCAATATAACAGTCTTTACTAAAACAAGTGTTTTCGAAATTTTTTTTATTTTTTATTTTTATTTTAACACCTTGTACCTCAAAAGTTAAGATGTTTAGGACATATGTTCATATAAACTTTTCTTCCTAAAATAAGCTAAGGAATCATACCCTGTATTTTTAGCCATCAAGAAAATTACACCCTGTAGATGTTTAATTAAAATAAAATCCTTGCGCATTGCTTATACAGTGTGTCTACTTAAGTTTGCACCATATAGGAAACGTTTTACAAAAAAAAGTTATTTATATAAAGTTGTACATGTGCTAAAACATGAAATCCAATTATCAGGTAATTATTTTTTGTATAAACAAATTTGCATATTTGAAAGTTTTTAATGCTTAACATTTTGTCATTGTACAAATTTTCAATATTGTCAAAGACAATTGTAGTTTCACTATAGACTCCTAGAACAATTCTAAATTTGTGGGCATCAGTTTGGACGCTGGCTAGGCTAAATTTATGAAGCGGCAAATTATACGTACTGTTTACGAGTTTACTCGATGGATACCCGTTTCATAAATTCCACGAAGCGTGCGTCCAAGCTGATGACCAAAAATTTAACATTGTTCTGTGTGCCTATGGTAAAACTAAAATTGTCTTTGATATTGTGAAAATAAAGGTACTTTCTTCTTAAGCAAAATTCAACATAGCTTTACCAATTTACCAATGAAATAAAGAAATATCTGATAATTGCATTTTAGGTTTTAGTTTTTATCTGTAAAATTAATAATAAAAAGTTTTTTTCTATGGTGCGAATTTGAGTAGACACTGTATAATTCATTGTGTAAAACAGATTAATGAAATGTAATTTTTACTAGGACTACTCAGCAAGTACAAAATCTTCCAAAACTAAAGCAGCGGCAGCAAAACCAAATAACAGTCCCGTCACCCAGGTAACGCACGTGGAAGAGCCCAAAACGCCCTCTAAGCCAGTAGTGGAAAGTCCCTCAAATAGAGCGTCTACAATAACGTAAGTGAACTTTGACTTCTTTAATCATGTAGATTAGACTGGGCCAAAAAAAAAAACAAACATTTTTTTCAATACGGTACTGTAAAAATATTGTTCATGACGACGAAAAAAAATATCCTAAAATTTTCAGCCCTTAATGTTAATATTAAGAGGTGCATCATTAAAATTATTGATTTTTTAACAATCGTTGCATTTTTTATACAAAATCTCGTAATCAGCCAATCTTGAACTTTAGACCAATTCATATTCTTGAGGGAAATTAAATTCTCTACAAAAATAAGCTCTCTTAGTAAATTTCCGTGGAACGAGCCGTCTTCTTGTAGTCGCGCCTTAAAACATATTTTTTTTTATATTTGATCGTCACTTATATTCTTAATTTTTTAAACTACCATAAATATCAATATCTTTTTAAAACAAATAATTATTTTTAAGGAAAATTTTATGCTCTACAAAAAAGGTCTCTTAACATTTTTCGATAAATCATTCATTTCATTTAACAAATGCTTTTGCTTATAAGTAAAAAGGTATTGATCATAATATAGAAATAAAGAAGGATTTACTTAAACATATGAGCATTTGCTTACAAGTGCAGTATTTACTTATAGAAATGTGCTGCTGCTATTCAGTAGCTTCAATTTTCTATAAATAAATACTCGCACTTGTAAGCAAATGCTCATACGTTTGAAGTAAATCCTTCTTTATTTCTATATTATGATCAATACCTTTACTTATAAGCAAAAGCATTTTCTTCTTTTATTCATATGGCCCAATGAAGTGACTTTTTTCCTTAACTAAACAAGATACGGAAAAAAATAAGAAGACATAAAAGCTGTATTTTATATTGCTTAATCTAAAAAAGCACAAAAATTTTACACACATTTACAGTCAGTGGCGTACCGTTTTTTTGTTATAAATATTCCTTCAGTTGCCTCTCGAGACGCCACTGGACTTATCAAATGTAATTAAGTTAGTTATAAATAACCCCTTAATGCCATTAATAATATGTATTGCAAAATTTTATTATATAAATTTAAATTGGGTAATTTTATGGTTAATTTTAACACTCTGTATCTTAAAAGTTAAGACGTTTAGGACATATTATGTCCATAGAAAGTTTTTTCTTCAAATAAGTCCAGTAATCACCCCTTAAATATTAGCATATTTTTAAGGAACACCCTGAGTGAGATGTCATCTTTTTGATTTTTTTTCGTTTTAACCCGGTTTTTTTAAGGAATGGTTCAACCGCCAAAGCGAATGAATCCAATCCGTTTGAAGAAGAAGACTGGGAGAATGATGCATTAGTTGACACTGGTGAACCAGGAGTTCCGGTAAAAGCGCTGTATGACTATGAAGGGGCAGAAAATGACGAACTTAGTTTTAAAACAGGTAAAGTTACACGAGTAAACATTACTCATATAATTGAAGAGTGAAAATGAGCCCAAGTTTCATTCCAAACATTTTCAATGAATAAAAAAATAAATTGAATTTAATTTATGTCATTCATAAACAGGTTCAATTAATATAATTATTAAAGTATGAATCGCGGCAGGCTGCTAACCGCCAACGCTTGCGCCAGAACCATCATATCTTTAAAGGTACGATTTCGAACACGGCGGCAGACTGCAAACCACCGAAGGCAGCGATAGCACGCTCTACTAAGTAGTAGTGTTGCTGGCTCTCTGCCGCTGCCGTCGGCGGGTTGCATTCTGCCGCCGTGTTCGGTATCGTACCTTAATAAATAAAATATTAGGAACAAAGGCCGCACATGGCCCTAAAACTGTAATAAATATCGTTTGTTTTTTTTTTTAATGACACTTAGGCACTGGGGCATATTTCACTATTCAGTACCTTACTTCGTTTATTTTGGATGCTCTATCCCTATTATACCTTAATTTTTATATCCTAAATCTCACCTGTTTATTTCCTGCGCAGGCGCCTAACAATTTTCATTATTCGACATTAAAAAATCCACGTGGGTTGATGTGTCTTTAATCAATACATTAATCGACATTTCTACAAAATTTTATAAAAGTTATGTAAAATAAAGAAACTGTGCAAATTTTATGTTAGGTAATTTCGTTATAAGTTTTTTTTAAATAAACGGATGATTTCAGTTTCAACATAATAAACGTTTGAAATCAAAATAATGATTCCTAACCAAACAATTTTGCTAGGGGATCTTTGGCATTAACCAAAAACCAGAGTAACGTTAAACGCAATACCGGAATCTGGATTCAATGTGGACTTAACCCATTTATTTCGTGAAGTGCAGTTGGCTTGACTTGAACCACCGTAATCAATTTTTAAAAAATTTTGAAATTGGATTCATTTTGATCCTACTTAATTGGTTAATCCGATGCGTCGGAACTGCGGACCCTTTTTAATCTGTATCATAACTGCGGACCAAGCATTTTTTGTGTATCGTCTTTACGGGTCCAAACCCCTTACCTACCCTTAAATTACTGGCCGAACTGTGTAAAATTCCGGTGTTGCCGAGTTGCTAGACGTACAAGATAAAACAGATTAAGATTGTAAAATTCTCAGACTTACAAAAGTCGAGTCTTTGAGACAGGTACATCACAAATTTTATTAAGCATCCTTCATACAGTCAATATATTATAACAAAAATATGGTTTTCGGTTTTTTGTTACTTGATATTACTCGAATATTCTACCGAAGACATAGTATAGGGGGTCATGGTTAGTTCTGGTTAGTTATTATTATTTTTTTATTTCGTTAATTAAACCTGAGGCTAATACACACTTTATAAATCCACTTAAGAATTGTGTCAATTCTTTCTTTCCTTCACTCATAAATCTAATCAGACCGTGCAGGTATAAAAAAATTAACACGGTCAGACCATACAGAAGTCACTTTCTTATTAAAATTAACGGTTTATCTGATAAAACTTGGTCCGCAATTCTGCCAAAATATAATCTTTTTTAATTTTTAAGTACGTGACAGAAATTTGGTTCGCAGTTCCAACGTCACCGGTTAATCCCGGCCGTTTATCTCGAGGATTTTAGTGGGATTTACCCAGGTACTTTTGATTCGATCCGGATAAACCCCCGAAATAAACGAAGTAACTTTTTAACGTTTTTGTAAAAGAGAAAATATTCGGTTAAATGAAGAATACCCTATTTAAGATATTTTGGAGAAATTAAAATATCTGAAACAATAAAAAAACTTTATCTAAGGCCGTTAAAAAAAAAATGGGTTTTTGATCATTATTTTGAAGGTAGACTTCTTCATTTTAGTATACTATATAAAGCGTTAAAAAATGTAACTGGATCTTAACACTTTCTTATGTTAAATTAATGTTTCGTATCAATACCTTCTAGAATTGATTTTAAAATAAATCTAAGCAATGTAAATGTAAACGCGACATTAACATAACCCAAAGATTAAGTTACCATAAATTACGCCAATACTTCATGTGTCACTAAGTTTTAAGTTTGACGTTTTTTAAATAAACTTATTAAATTTACCAAATATTAATAGTAATGAATTAGGATAACTCTTAAATTTAAATTATAAAATTTATACGGTCGTAGAAAAATATAGTATGCAACATCTGCATAAAGTGTTTTATTTCCTAATGGGATTGCCTCACTCGCCTGACGGCTCGTGCTGTCAAACTCCCATTTGTAAAAAGGTATCACTTTATGCACTTGTTACATAAATTTCCATTATGGTATGTGATTTACTTTTTGACTACTCAGTATTTTAAATGCTTTACAGGTGAAATATTTGAAAACTAGAAGACGAAGATGAACAGGGATGGTGTAAAGGTAGAAAAGACGGTCGAGTAGGCTTATATCCTGCGAATTATGTGGAAGCGGTATCCCCATAAAAACATTCTTAAACAATAAGTATGTTGTTTTGTTACATTTTTATATAATTAATTATTTATGTTGAAAAGTTGTACTGTATAAAAGGTATTATGGATCAGAAATTAGTTTTTAATAAGTCCAGTAAAGATGTTCAAGGGCTTCGGAAAAAAGGTTTGTGATTGTATTAATTTATTTTTATTATTTTAAAAAACTAGTGATATTGCACGGAAATCGATATTTTAAATAAATCTTTTTTGCTAATATAATTGTTTAGCATTTGTTTGACAATGTATATGAAAAATTATTAGCAAACTCTTTTTGTTATGTTTTTAATATATTTTTCAGCCTACTGACATGTTTAGCTATATAGCCCCCTTAGACAGCATATTAAATAGCAAAAAAGAGTTTATCAGAGGGTTCTACAAAACACCACACCCTGTATATTTAATATATCAGTTGATTTCGGTGAACACTTTTATAATTGAATAATAACTCTATTTTTAAAATAAATACCAAAAATGCTTGTTAAATCTATTTACACTTTTGTCTTAGGTGGCCTGTCTGTATAAATACTAATTTTTGATCCACAAGCGTTTATTAAGATTAATTTCAAATGTCATTTGTTGTTTCTGCATTTTTTTATCCATTTGTTTTGGATATAAATAAATATTTTGGACTGGTTACAGAAGTATTTAAGCTTAAAGCAAGAACCTATTCAAAATTACATTTAGGATGTATACAAACTGAAGCAAATTATACAAATTATCTTTGAATTGACAAAGTTTTGTTTGGGGAAGGCAAAAAGTTTTCAGTTTTCAGTTGGGCTGACCTGGTAAATGCACACTATTTATTTTATTTATTTATTTTTCTTTATTTCAAAATACATTTAGCACTACATTAAATGCAAGAACAAATATAAAATGAAATGACGTCACAAAAAAACTAGGCCTACTCTTGGAGAAAAATCATATTTTCTAAGTTTTTGCGAATCCTGTACACGGAATCAACGTTCGTGAATCCTATTTTTTTACAAGCAAAAGTTTTAACAAAGGATTTTTTTTTCAAAAATAAATTTTTGTTCCATTTGTCCTCTTGTAAACCCCATCCATGGACAGTCTGTATAATTCACATCAGTCTGTATACCTTTCAAGGGATTTAAATACCTATTAATACTAGTGGACTGCAGGATTGTTATTCAGTCAGCCAGGTTTATAGTTATAAGTGGCAAGTTTTGGCTTGTATAGTTTTTTAGTATGAATACCAGTTTAACCGGAAACATTACCAACCTGTGTATAAAATTCATTATTACTATTATTATTATTAATTTAAAATACTTATTTGCTTTTAATAACGTTCTAACGCATGAGTATTTATAAATAGAGTACTTTTGTAGATTTTATTTAACATAGAATAATTGGTACCACATTCTGTTAGACGGAGGTTAAAACATGCCAAAAATAGCTTATTGATAGATTGGGTAACAACCTTCTAGTCACTCAGTAAAATAATTATTGTTTTCCAAATTTTAACAAACTTTTAAAAGATCCGTATTTATTTTTTTAGTTAATAATTTATATTAAAATGATATTTTTGTTTGGCTTACCTCTTTTATTGATGACTTACAAATTAATACACAAAGTCCTTTATCTTGTTAAGATGTGAATGTTCTTTTTTAATTCTTATTTCCACAAGTGTATTAAGTTTTTTAAGCTGAATAATATTTTAATATTACGAACTTTAGACTGTATTACAAAAAATTATACACGTTGTGCCAGTTCAATGTTATCAATAATGTTAAAATTAGGGAGGGAATAATGTGAAAATTAGGAAGCGAATGCATGCACTTAAACATATTATGATAAGATTACGCTCGGTTAAAGGCGAAACAAACGTTATCTTGCTTTAGATGGTCTTTTCACGCATCGGAAAAAATTGCCTATATTAATTTTGAAGTGGCACAAGGTGTATACCAATTTATTAAGGAAAGTAAGCTGGGATAGTCAAAAGGTAACTGTGTTGTGCAAATATTTTGCTTCCTTTTCCCTAAAATTTACCTTGGGCCACAAAAACTTTTCTTTATAGTGTAGCGCAACATAATTTGTAAAGATCTACGGCAAGTGACTTACTGAGAAAGATCCCTTTTAGCCAAAGGAGGAAGCTTTTTTTATCTTTATGACATCTCACGAAGGCTTATGCCTATATACCAGTGTACCGTGAGTTCCGGGTTACTGGATGTTTAACCCATTATTGTCGTGTTCCGTCAACGTTATCCAAGCACTGAAATATGCAGCTTTTGCATTTCACAGCACCTTTTAGACAACGCGGTAGTGCCACCACGGACGTTATTTTTAAATAACTACTACCTAAGAATGGCAGAATACTACACAGTGGTTTACCATTGCCAACTGTGAGATGACGAGCAATGAAAAATCCGATGTCCGACTCCGAGATTTGAACTCGAATCGCTGCGGTGAGAGGCTGACATGTTAGCCCTTGCACCACCGCTCGCCACAAGCTCTCTTGTTGGATTTGAAGAAATCTCCCACATTGGGTTGAAATTAAGCTCTAGTTGGAAATTGAGGGAGCTCTCCCATTGGATTTTAAGGGATTCCTTTCTTTTGGTTTAAGGGAGCCCTTTCTTAGTATAGCACTACTAAAGTAGATCATTGCAAACATAATTTATTTGTTTTTTCTTTTTAATACGAAAGTACACGTTAAAATAAGTGAAGCAAGAAAATTAAAGGATTATTTTTTTAACGGCATTACCGTCTTTTTTATAATAAGTTTAAAATATACAAAGTGTTAATTAGGTATGTGCATGACATTAAACAAAACACTGGTTTTTGGTAAATATTCTAAATATCATTAAAACCAGTTTTTGTTGTAATTTTGTGACGCTATTAATAGCACTAAGAGGCTGTTTTAGCACTAACTTAATTTAAAAAATGTTAAGTTTATTTGCGCAACGAGAGGCACCTGTACGAATATTTTGGGAAAAATTACTTACTGACTTTTACTTTTTTTTATATTTTCTTCGAATAAAGCAAAAAATGCAGCTTTTTGTCAAAAAAATAAAATACGCCTTATTGCATAGTTCTACAAATTGTTTTTTTTACCAGTTAGGATTACGACAACAAATATTAAATTAAATTGCATTAAGTGTGTTCCATGGTAAATGTCCTTTATATGGAGTTTTTTTAATAGTCCTAAATTTCGAAATATTAGCAATAGAAAATCGTACATTTAACACGTATTCCCTATTCTGACTGCAGTAAAAGTGGGTATTTTATTTTTATAATAACCATACTTTTCTTAGGATTGTTTTCAAAAACTGATGAACATATTAATTAAAGATATAACAAAAAAACAATAGCAAGTGCTATTCCCTTTTTAATAATGTTTGAAGTTAGTGACTTTTAATGATCCATTTAAATGGAAGTAAGTGAATGATAGTCGGTAAAGAAATAGAGCACTAATAAGTGAGAAAGAAACCAATAGCTATTGACTACTAGTGTCCTTAACATATCATGGAACGCCCTTAATATTTATATCAACAAGAATACTGAATTGAAAATGTGTTATGACAATTTTGAACTTTTTAAAGAGTTTAGCATATTGAAAGTGAAGAATTTGTGGACCCATGTTCATAATAACTTTTTGTCTTAAAATTACGCAAAGAACCGCATGTTAAATAACACCCTGTATATTATAGTAGCTATGGCTTTTTGACAAAACATTTATATAAAGAACTACACAAAAATCTTGTGTTTTTTTAATGTGGTTATAAATGGTTTTTAATGACAAAAATTTTCAGAAAAGGCAGCGATATGCACTCAACACTTAGCCTTAAGATTTTTAGAGTTAAAAAGTTAAGAAGGGGTAGCTAGAATAATATGTTATGCAACTTAGGATGTTATGTTGTACAAATTGTAAAAAATATTTATAAAAATTTACATATACGAAGTATACTAAAGCTATTAACTAATGTGGTAGTTAGGTAAGAAGTAATAGGCCTACTTATCTGTAACACATCGGTAAAAAATGTAATTAATTCTACAATAATAAAAAATATTGAATGAATAAACAATGTTATATTGTAAAATGGTTACCCCAAATATTGCACTTGGAGGGATTACCCATAGGAATTTTTAAAAATTTAAATATGATTATAAAACTCTTATTGTTTGGACTCTAAGTGGAGGGTAATGCTCAATTTTTAAACTGTATTTTTCCTTTCGAGTCGCATAATTCAATGTATGTATAGAATTTTGCAAAAATATATGTTTTTTTACTATGCCTTTATTTGAACATAATATATACAAGATAATTTAGAACCTAACCCCACAAACAAATGGAAAACCTGAATAGGTTTATAGAAGCTTGAAACCACTAAAGATTGGCCTACTCTGTTTACTGGCGGCTAGCGACACCAATTTCACTTAGGCTCCGAGTTCTCCACATGCGCCTTGCGTCAGATATGTAGTTCTTTTTTAAATAATCTGAATTTTATTTAAATAATTTAATTTTACGATGTTTGCGATTCATTCGATTGTTTAACCTTTAAATACTGACATGCGGTCTGAGAGGCCCTGGCGGTCACTTGACTCGCTACTTTACCCCTTTCCCCGCCATATTCCGATCACTGCTGTTAAGTAGCTGCAAGTAGTGTTGGGAAATACGGTGATTTTTCGGTAACCGGTGAAACGGCGACAGTGATTTCTAAATCACCGTGATTTTAACCAGTGATTTCAATCACTGCAGTGACTTGAATACACATAAATATTTAACTAAAAATGGAAATATAAAAACAGCTTGGTGTCTGGCAACGAATAAGAATGTATATTTTTATGCAGCTCTTATCGGTTTTCATTGACATGCAGGATAATATTAATTGATTTTATAAAAATAAATATAATGATGCAAATTAAATTAACAGCAATAGTACGAAATCTAAATTTTTGGGTTCGTAACTCAAATAATCATTGTTATCTAAGGTGTGACAACAACAAGCTTAATGTGATATATTGCAATATTATTATGTAAAAATAATATCAAGTTTTAGGGTTTATTCATTACCTACTTTTAAAAATAAAAATACACATTTTTTATTAATCGAAAACCATTATAACATTTTTAACTTATAATCAATTACAAAAAATATAAATATAAAATAAAAAACTTTTTAAAGCAAAACGAAAACGCATAATAAAAAAACAAATTCTTTTAATAAATAAAAATAAAACAAAATATACTTATTTTAAATTATTGAAATTTTCATGTAAGTAATTGTTTTTAAAAGGTGTTGAAATTTCTACTTGCACTTTATATTCTACCTATGAATGAACGAAAAAAGAATTGACACAATTCTTAAGTGGAATTATCAGGTGTATATTAGTATTAGTCTCTGGTTTAATTAAGGAACTAAAAAAACATGATCCCCCACATACTCTGTTTTCGGTAAAAAATATTCGAGGAATATAAAGTAACAACAGCGAAAACGGAAGACAAAGTATAACTCACTTCCAAGAAAAAAAACGCGAAAATTGCCATGTGATTTCGAGGTTTGGAAACTTCACGTTTGGATGCGGAGAACTCTGACAAATTGGTGTCGCAAGCGACCAGTCACTGTGTTTGGCAAGAGGGTATGGTCCGAGAATGTTTTCTTGCAAATTAAAGTAGATATTATTTATATTATAAATTATTTTTCGTCTACTTTTGATAGTTACTACTTTTATTATTTAAAAAAAATAATTTGTACAGATTACGTTCACTATATTGTAATGAAAGTTTTGAAAGTACAAAACGTTTAGCTTGATTAAATCGGCCAGAAAACTGTTGTACCTGCTTCGTCATTTTTCCATATTCGAGTGATTGTATGTGCACGGGCAGAAATTTTCTTTGTTTATATTTAGATGGTTTCTGATGGCTTTGAGCCAGATTATGGATATTATTTGTGGAATAAGCTGGCAAAATAAGGATCTGATGATAACCTAAAGCTAATAACTATAGCAAAGAAGCAATAAAAATAGTAATGTATTATCAAAATTACGCCAAAATCTTACACTAACTATGCCGCCTCTTAATTCAATCTTGAACAATTTGGAATGACAAATAATTCCTATTTTTTACAAAAAAAAATGTTTAACTAAATATAAGAAAGTTTTCTAATTAGTAAGTATTACAAGGAAAAGAAATAAAATATATTTACAATTATTCGCGAGAGGAAAAGTAGCCATCTTTAATGTAAATTATCATTTCCTTGAGCATTTGATATTGAATTATGTTATTACATTAGACCACCCTGTACTTACCTTTTAGCGATTTGCATATACAGAAATCGTAACGGTTTGTTTTCTACTGTAATATAATTGGAAAACGATTGATTTTTTTTTAATCACTCGAACGAGCTTTAAAATCATGTGCCACAAGACCCACCTTCCATTTGAGGGCAAGTTTTTAATTGCATCGATTGATACAGCATATTAGGCGGAAATGTATCAAAGCGTTTTTAAACTGCCGATGGAGAGCCAAATGGATTCCATTAAAGCGTATTTATAAAATGCACACTTTCATTCAATTGATCATCGGATTCATCGAACTAAGACCGATGGAACCGATTGACATTTAGCATCTGTCCAAACCCCATCTGTCATAACTCAGGTTAAAATTTAAAGAAAAAATGCAGCTTTTGTTATTATGGCAACAAAAAGAAGAGTTCTCAAGCGACAGCAATAATAAAAACATAAAATTATTACGGCAAGAAAGACGAAATAATCAGCTGGGCATTGACAGTTGCAGAACAAACAGCAAACCGTTTTTAAAAATTCGTTCCATCGGATCTATTGGAACATGCCGCTACGTTATTTGACATTCAGCGTACTTTTTATCGATGGAATTAAAAACTTGCCCATAGTATTTATGCATCAATTAAAGGACATTTTCAAAAATTGATTTTGGGTTAATTCGATCCATAAAAACGCGTTCAAAAAAGGATCTGCCAACCTCTACCAGTGTTCATAAATTGATCGGATCCTAATCTTGGGTTGGATTCTGCTGTCCCAAGTTAAAGCCAGGGTTTAGTCGGGTTAAAAAGACGTATCAAAATCAGCTCTTTCGGTTTTTAGGTTTTTATAATTTATGTTGTGTTTATTATTAAAGAAAAAAGCAGATAATTATCTATGGTAATAAGGATAAGGCACTTACATAAAGACTTTTCGTGATTATAGAAAAAAATTACATCTTAAATATTGTTAAAATATTTGAAAATATCTGCCCAAACAAGAACAGAGCAAAAATGATTATGTTTTGTTTTGACACTGAGTCAATTAATAAACGCTAAATGAAAGATGCGTGTCCAGAAGATAACGAAAATTCCAGTAAATCTTAAACATCGCTGATTGGATATACCCCAACCAATCGGATCAATTTTTGAAAATGCCTTATATTTCCTAAAGTTTTAGTTTTTTAATTAAGCCGTTTTAAAAATAGATGGTGTGGGACATTAAAAAACACTCCATGTTTCTGTTACATATAAAAAGAATAATCTAAAAATGATAAAACAGTATTTAACAAACTTAATACATTACACAGGTTTTTATTAATAAAAAAATATTGTCATTTTTTTTTGTGTAAAATTCTATATTCTTATAAATTGTATTATTGGATATAGTATGTTTAGTGGGTATTGATATTATCACTTGTTAAAACTATTGTTTAACAATTAAAATACATACTATTAAAAAACAGTTGTAAATAAATACAAAAGAGTAATATAAAGTATATTTTAGGAAATGATTTCTTTTTATATTTAGAAAAGTGCCAAGTTTTATAATGTTAATTCCAATCTAGTAACGTTTTCCCAGTACAGATATATAAAATTGTAGTGTGCTGTTTTTTATCACCGGTAATCATAAAACAGTTCACGGTATTATCATGTGATAAATCTAAATACATTTGTGTGTTTAGTATTGGGTATTCGACTAAATACTTTTGGTCAGTCATAGGCATTAAGTTATTAATAGACAAACTAATCATGTTTTAACATTTAGAGACGTAAGTTTATACTGTTTATAATGTGTTTATAAAATAAAACAAGATGTTGGCCACGCCCTAAGAAAGACCCTGGATAGGGCAGAGTAAATTTTCGTTCAGCTATTCATTCTATTTTCCTCGCGTTAAAGAATATGTAGCGTATCCTTAATTATTTAATTTCGTTTATGACTAATTTTTCACTTCATATTAGTACTGTTTTTAACGAAAGTTTTAGTGTGTTAGTTTATAAATACCTTGGCAACACCGCGACAAGCGTCAAAAATAAAATTGCAAACTATACAGGGTGTCAGGAAAGTCAACAATAATATTGAAAAGACTAGTAAAACAACTTATAAGCATCCAAAAAACATAAAATGACCCCAGTAAAAAATGGATTGTTTTCGAGATATTGACACTTTTATAATATTTTCACACTTTTTTGAGACACCCTGTATATCATATGGCTATTCTTATAGACGCTTCTGCTATTTTAGACCAAGCTTAAGTTTTTATGAAGATTTACTTTTTTCCAAATATCGACCAACGATTTTTTACTAGGGTCATTTTATAATTTTTTGATGCTTATGGGCTGTTTTATCAGCCCCTTTACTATTATCGTTGACTTTCCTTACACCCTGTATACAAAATTTTATGCTAAATTCCATTTTGTAAAGGAAAATAGGGGTTATAATTTAAATATGTAACCTAACAACCATCACTTTTTTTAATACTCTGTAGATACCACAGTATGTTTACGACATGCATACCCTACAAGTTTTATTGGAAACTCTTTGTTATTTCTTGATAAACAACAGCAATATTGGACCATCCCAGAGTATTGAGCCACTCTGCACATTCTGGGTATCTATAGAAGGTCTGTACAAAGTTTTTTGGCCAAAATACAACGATCTAACGGAATTTATCTTACTCTAAAAGCTGATCGTTTACGAGATCCAGAGTTTGAAATTTTTCGTTTTATTTTAGTTATTTTTAAATATTTTTCATTTTTAATAATAAAAATGTGTCTACAAAATTCGGTATTGTGAGGAATCGAAATATTTTCACGATTTTTAAATGTAGAGAAAGCCACCGGCAGTTCTTGGTTTAGGTCCTAAATGCCATAGCTTTGTTTTTTGAAACTATATACAGTGTGTCCCACAGGATTTACAGGTGTGGAGGCCCTATGGCAATGAGCCTGTGGGCCCCCCTGAAAGTAAAAGTGAATAAAATTTTGTACCCAAAAAAATTAAAGGGCGAAAATGAAACTTGTACTCACTTTTTTCAAAGGTGTCCCAGGATCGGTGTTACAAGAGGGCAAATGGATCAAAAATGTTTGATTTTTAAATCGGCATTTTGAGAAAACTGGTTGCATGATCTAAAAATAAGAAATACAAAAATTTTACTCTAATTGGTACTATACAGGGATAAGTAAAAATATGAAAAAGACCCAAGTTAAGTGGTTTTATTTTTAAAATATAACAAAATTGTATAAGTAAATTTTGTATAGAATTGAATTTTATGTCGAAATTTAAAATTTGTTATTTTTTTACATTTCGCATTTAAACTTAAACATGGGGCAAGTGAAAGAAAATATTAAAAATTAATTTAAATATTTCTCCGATTCCCTTTATAAATTCTCTCCTTCGTCTTTATGTTATTAGTTTTTTATTTTTTCGGGCCATGAGGGACACAAACAGGTAAAATACCCACTAGAGTATCCACGAATTAAGTTGTAAAAACACAAAACATGCTTTTTACTTTAATGCTTTAAATTTAAATTTTGTCATAAAATTTAATTCTCTACATTTACTTACACAATTATGTAATATTTTACTCTTGGACATTTTTCATATTTTTACTTATAACTTACCCTGTATAATCCTAATCGAAGTAAAATTTTATATTTATTAGTTTGGGACCATGCTACCATTTTTCCTGAAATTTCTATTTAAAATCCAAACATTTTAGGTCCATTTGTCCTCTTGTAAAATCTATCCTGGGGCATATTGTATATTATAGCTCTGGTAAAAATTTTCTTTTCTCTGATTTTTTGTGTTCATAAAAGGTCTACCTAGTAAATAACACTCAATATTTTACAACAGAAACGAAAGCAGATTTTGAATTATTACTCTAAAAATCAATTTATACCTAATTTTGTGACGACTATTTGGTATAGTTGGGCCCAGATTTAATTCATTTTGGTTAATTAAACAATACCCCAAAGTACACAAAAATGATAAAGTAAACAAACCTTTTCGAAAGCCTCTGACAAAGCCTGATTACATATTTTTTATATAAATTTAAAAAAACAGTGCTAAAACACGTATTACGTACTTAAAAACATCCTCTTATTGCGTCTCTGTCCTGCCATAAAACCTGTGGTGTGTGCCGTACTCGTCGAGTTGAATCTTTGTTCACAAAAGGGTTTCATTACTTTATCATTTTTTGTGTACTTTTCGGCATCGCTTTCGGAATGAATTAAATCTGGGCTTAACTATAATAAAAATATATTTAAAAATAACCAATATAAGATGGAAAATTTGACACCCTGTATCTTGTAAATGATCAACTTTTGGACTAAGGTAAATTGCGTTACATCAGAGTATTTTGACCCAAGAAGTTTGTGGTAGCATTTTGTACAAACTTTTTAGAATTTTCTCTCTTCTTAAATCTAACAGAAATACAGAAGCTTGCATAAGAAGAACAACTTCCTGAGCGTCAACAACCTAACCAAAGACATTTTAGATTCTTAGTTACGAACTTATTAGCCTATGGACCTTTTGTGAAACCGAATCCCAAAACTTACCACACACATACAAAAAAACAAAAAAGTAATGAAGCAAGAGAGGCGATTATAATGGAAAATGTTATGGTAGGTTTACATCTAACATTTATTGCATGATAATTTATGTCAGACAAAAATTCTGGCTAATGAAAACGGTCAAAAATTTATTATATTCTATTCTATTTTCGGGTTTTACACGTAATGTATTCAGCCATCGTCAAGTGGTGGTGGTCAAAAATTTATGTCCGATAGAAATTTTTGTTGTTTACATTAGCCAGAATTTCTGTCTGAAAAAAATAATTTTAAACAGAGTTATTCATAAGGAGTTTTGGGTAATTTTTTTTTATTCCCATTTAGTTTGACCCAAATTTGATCGCTTAACTTTTTCTTATTTGATGCACGGTTTTCGCCTAAATAAATAAAAACCATTTCACGGCATGGTCGAATTCCTATCTTATTAAAGCACAAAATATATCGAAGGTAATTTGCTTAACTTAAGTTTTTGGGCTATTTGGCCGTCGTTGTAGATTTTGTATCCTCAGAAGGTTTCTAGTAGACTACTTGCGTACTACTGTGTCCCGGCGCGGACGCAGCGAGTATTTATAGACAGCTTGGGTGGGCGGAGCCTGTTCAGGTTGGTCATTGCGCAGTTGTTGTTCCTGCCGTAATGCTATTTTTGTAGTTTTAAGAATTAGTACCTACGTTTTATTGATTTTCATTGATTCTTCTGTTTTGGTGATGTTGTTGGCATGTTTGTGTATCTCTATAGCTTTCCTGTACAGTCTGGCATGGTAGGATGAGGTATTAGCAAGAACCTGGGTATTTTCAAATTTTATGTGGTGCTCTGTGCCTGAAAAGTGAGCTTCGCTACGGCTAATTTGTCAGTCTGTTCCAGGCGGCAGTTAGCTTTATGTTCTTTAATTCTTGTGTTGATCGATCTCTTGGTCGTTTCGATATACACACTGCCCCATGTACACGGTATCCGATAAACTCCTGGGCACGCCAGGGGTCCCTTTTGTCCTTGGGCGATCTTAAATACTCTTTTACTTTTTTCTAGGTTTGTATATAGTTTTAATATTGACCTTTTCTAGTAGGCGACCTATTTTGTCCGTTACCTTCGGAATGTATGGTAAGAAGGCTCTTGCCGTTGGTGGACTTTGCTCCTTGGTTTTGCGATTATCTTTTGGATGCATTGCTTTGTGTATTTCCTTCTCTGAGTATCTATTGGCCATAAGCGCGTTTTTAAGTGTGTTACTTCTGAGTTCATTGCACCAGGTTGGCAAATTCTTTTTCCCGTTCTGTAAACGTTTTGATGATACCAAACTTTTGACAAGGATGGTGGTTAGAGTCTCTGTGCAAATATCTGTCAGTATGAGTCGGTTTTCTGTAAATTGTGTGCCTGAGCCGCTTGCCACTTCTTGTAAATAAAACATCTAAAAAGGCTATTTTGTTATTTTCTTCAATTTCCATTGTGAATTGGATATTTAAATGTATCACTAACACTAATAAGAATGATAATTTAGGTACATATAACTTGTTAAACGTAAAAAGTACTTATTTTACAATTATAGAAAACTATAAATATTTAATGTGTTTCAATTTTTTGTATTAAATACGGTATCTCACGACAAAAATTACAATGAAAAAGATTAATTAAATTGATAAATATCACATTATATAATTATTAATAGACATACATCATTAGTATTTAAAATTAAATAAAGTAAATAGTCCTCTCAAGATTAAAGAAAACGATTTTTTGGAGAGACCACTTGAAAACGAAAACTCGAGATTTATTAGGTACTTTTAAATATTTTAAAATTTTCTTTCTTACTTACATATATTAACAGAGACTATAAAATATGATGTTAAAAAGACGTTATTTAGTCTGGTTTTTTATTGTGTGTGTTTGGTAAGTACATTAGTTTACTTTTAATAATCAATAATAATTATTAATTATCAGCAAAATACTAGCTTCTTTTCTCGATAGTATAAAAATCTATTTTTTTAAGTAATGATGTAAACAATTGAAAAGTACCCCCAAAGTAAGTTATTTGGGGTGATATAGCATGATAGCCAGTGGCGTAGCTACTGAAGTACAAAGAGAGGCGGTCGCCTCACCCCCCCTCTACCAACGATATCATAATTCTTTTAAAACTTGTTTATTTTTTATGATGGTAATTTTTAAGATTTGACCATAAATCATATTTCAAGACATCTGAATCACAAAATTTTGATCATAAAACAGAACTTACACACCTAAAAGTAACATGTAAAAACAGGTAATTCAGTATAAGCTAAAAATACTAATTATCCAAAATGCAAAGTAGGTTTGACATTGTTCCTAATTATTATTTTCAGGATCATCTGTAAGCTTGAAATGTTACAACTATTTTTCCACAGTTTCTGCTCCAGCCGCCAATTATTCAGAAACGATTGAATGTGTTAATGGTGATAATACAGGAGCAGCTTGTACTAATTTAATATTTACCTATAGTAAGTATGTATATGTCGCCGGCAAATGGTTATTTTAGGCAAATGGCTTCTACATAGGCAAATGCGTTCACCCTAGGAAATTTTCATTTTTCATATGCTATTTGCCTAAGCAAGCATAAGACAAATAGAAAAATGTAAATAACCGGACTGTCATGCAAAAACTATCATTTTGGGAGGCCATAGTTAGTTCTGGTTAGTTAAATCTTTTTTTTAAATTTCCTAATAAAGCAGATACTAAAAAAATATTTACTTTACCAAAACTAACCATGACTGCCTCAATTTGACAGTTTTGCATGACCGTCTATAGCGCTTCAAACCAATCAAATTACCACATGCTTTTGCTTTTACTGTAGTCTGCAAAACACACTGTACGCCTAATTTGTTATAAAATATATTACAGTCATTTGCCTAACAAGGACCACGGCAAATATATTTATCTCGGCAAATGGCTTTTAAATAAAAATTATTTTCATCAAGTCATTTGCTAAGGCAGAAGGCATTTGCCTGCGACATATGTCAAGTGATTTAAAACATATCCAAAAAAATTATTGGGTACACTGATTATGAATGACTGAGTACTGAGTATACAGGGTCATCCAATTTGCAAATTTTAGAATTTTCCTTGGCGGACTTGCTGGTGTAACTTAATTTAAAAAAAAACACCTTTCTTAAAATCCCACAAAAATATCTACTTTTATAAGAAAAGAATAATACACCGACTAAAATATCAAACAGATGCATTTTTTAAAGATTTGATAAGAAACTAACCAAACTTCAAAATACTCAATTTTTACATAATCTACGATGGCTGTAGCTCAGGGGTGGATGGAATTTACCAAAATTAACTTAGAAATACATTTAAAAATGCATCTCTACATATGGGAATGGCAAAATATGTTAATATATAGCTGTAAAAACTGATTTTCTAGCTACAAATTGACACAGTTTGCTATTTCCATATGTAGAGAAAGCCTGGTTAAAGGTATTTCTGAGTTAATTCCATTTTGCCAGAAAATGGCTTATAACCTTTTTCTAAGCACCCACCAATTATTGACACCAAATCACTTTTTTCATTAAATTAATTCACCAAGAACTGTGATTTTTTTGTAACTGAATATGCCCATTTTTTATTGGTTGCGTTAATCAAATATATCCAAAACGGGAAAATGATAAATGTAAATAAATGGTTGTAATTTTTAGACAATGGTAAAAATTCCATTACCACATATTTAGCAGGTTGCGAGCAAGTTTTTAGAGGTTACACTAATTCCTATTGTGACCAACAGAGAGGAAACACTGATCCTGGCTTTGAGATATTAAGTTGCAATGCCTGTAGAGCCGAAGATTTGTGCAATAAATTTGAGGATATAGATCCTGGAACACCTACAGCTACGCCTGCACATGATTCTGCAATACGCAACATCCTGTCTGTAGTTTTAGTTTTTATGGGGATATTTTTAACCCGATTGTAAAAAAAAACAAAATTATACATAGCCTCTATTATCTCTTCCGGCAATCTTTAAGAGGTGATTCTTCAATGAAAAATATAAACATAACTTCATATAAATATATGTCCTAAACATCTTAGTTTTTGAACTACAGGGTGTTAAAAATATAGAAAAAAACGTGTTTTTTTTTAAATAATAACTTGTATACCAATTTAGATATTTAAAAATTAATTGGAGACGTTTTCTATTTATAAGATAACATTTTTTAACATTCACCAGTGTCGTCCGTGAGGGGGTTAGTATAAATATTTTTAAAGAAAAAATGGTATGTCACTGAATTTTTTAAATTAGAATTTTTTTCGGTCTTGTTTAGTTTTGATCAAATTTCATCTTGTTTTTAATAAATGTACGATTTTTGCGTAAGTAAATACGTGAAATGGTTAAATCGCTACTTTGTTCTACCAGTATTTAGTAGATGGTAACAATATTTTTGTTTAAAAAATAATTTTGCTTTAAAAAATAAATTAGGAAAATGATATTAGTTACTGTAAAAAGACATAGATAATCATGCCAAGAACTGGTTAGTATGTATTTAAGCAAAATATTTAAAAAATATTTTTATTTTAAGAAAAGACATTGGCGTCTCATATATATATTTTTTAATTTCAACCTTAACCTCTCATGAACGACACTCAGGTACTTTTTTTTAATGTTATAAAATGTGTCTTCCAAATGTTTTAATAATATCTAAATTGGTATAAAAGTTTTTATACACAAACGATTTTTTAAAAGTTTGACCACCCCGTAGTTTAGGACACATGTTCTACATAACAAGCTTTTTTGTCATATTTTTTTGTTGAAAACGCCTAAAATTTGTCGGTAGAGTTACTGGACACCCTGCTTATCTTTTTAATGCAGACAAGAATAAGGGACGGCCATGAACAGATGGGAGCTTTATTTTATTGTAAATGTGGATTTAAAATTTTTAATTAGTGAGAAAATAATTATATATATTATTATAAATAATATTTGTGTATTATTACTGTTCTTACCAGTATGTTTTTCTAATCAGGTTTAGGAAGCAGTTTTATGACTTGAAAGTGTCATTTTTCATTAGATCACTTGGGCTGGATGACATAGAACACACTTAGTGCTAAATGGGTAGCTAACCACTAAAAGCCGCTATGAAATTTTTAATTTATTATTACAATAATAATAAATATTATCCTTTGTAAGCTGTCAAAACAAAGTGCTGATAAAATTAAAAACCAACATAAAATTGGTATTTAATTTATTATTTTAATTATTTATAACTTCTTGATTATTCTAACTTATTTAAATAAATTAAAAATAATTAAGAAAAAAATAACTCAAGAATGTTATTCCCTGTTTAAAGTAAAGGGTAAGTTAGTCAAAAATTAACCGTGACCAAGATGGGAATAAAAACAAAAATATATTTTTATTTATCATCTTAAAAAGAAAAGAACATTTGATTTAAACTACTAAGTAATGTCAAATAAAGCTTTACAAATTGGTGTAATGTAACAAAGGACAGCTTTCGTAAATTATTTTTTCCGTTTCGAAATTTTATTTATTAATTTTAAATGGGTAGTTTACTGAAAAAATGCATATCAGGATTCCGTTAACCTCTAAAACAACAGTACCTAGAAATATAATTACAATAAATGAATTGTATTATTGACTGAAGATACAGAGTGTTTTTCAAATTTTGTCAATTTGGCCAGGCACTTGTAATTCGCTTGCTTTAGAAAAAGAGTCAAAAAGAAAGCCAAGAGATTAAATGTGTTTAAAAGTATTATGAGGAATGCACAAGCGTAGAGTCCCTAGGCTGGTAATAAAATGGAATTCTTTTTAAAACTTTTTAGAAGGGGTTCTTTTCTATGAGTCTATCAGGAATATCCATACCGCCATATATGGAAGCGGCGCTTTAAACCAGCCTGTCAATTTTGCATTGTTCCGGGTGTGGGACTTGGCGAAGGCGTCATTTTTTATGGGACAAGTTTACCACAATGTTTTAATAATAATTATTATTATTATAAGCTTTATTATCATGAAAAATATTAAAATATCTTTGTATTTAACTGAGCCTGTCAATGTCAAATGTTTCGGGTGTCGGACTGGGCAAACGCATTACTTTTTCTGTCTGCTTACCACAATGCTATAAATGCAATTTTTAGATATTTTGCTAAAAATTGTAAGGGTTACTGTCACGAAACCTCAAACACTCGGGTATCGGACTAGGCGGGTTACGTGACTGTAACCCTTGCGATTTTGGCAAAATGTTAAAAAATTGCATGTAAAATATTGTAGTAAACTTGTCTGACAAAAAAGTTACGTGTTTACGCAGTCCGACCTCCAACACATTTGATATTAATAGGCTGGGTTAAAGCGCCGCTTTGATATATGGCGGTAGGGTAGGGCGGGGCTAGTTGAGCAATTTTTCACTTGATCGGTTATAGCTCCTCAACAATATGTCTTAATGGCCTATGATGCATACTGATGGATTGGCAATTTATCCCTTAGCAATAGTGTCCATAGTAACTTCTTTTTAGTAAGCTAAATTAAGGAGCTACATCTATTTTAATGTAGATAGTCAGGTATGCTCAACGTACCCCATAGGTGAGGTAAGTTGAGCAAAGGTATGAGGATAGTGGAGCACTTAGAAAGTAGAGCCAAATTATAGGTTTAATGTTAGATAGGTTTACAATAAAAATACATTTAGACAATTTGCTTTTTATATTTATAATCCTATAGTCACAAAACAACAAATCTCATCAATAAAACTGCAACGTACCTATCTTAGCCTAACTACTGAATTTAAACTTAAATATTTGTATAATTATTATTAACATAGCTTATACAAATCATAAAAAACATTTAAGACATTTAGAGTCTAAATCTTGATTTAAAACAAAACAAAGTAATTTTTTATTTGGTTAAAAAACTAAAAATCAAATCAACAAAACATCAATTCCAAGTTAACCTTATTATATCATTAATTAAAGATTAGACTTTCTATTAATAAACAGACTTTATATGCAACTATCAGTATTGCTGATATAATTTAAAAAAATATATTAAATAGATATTATTTGTCTGTGATTTGGCTCTTTTTCTTGGACCAGCCTTTGGGTATGGTCGAACTATTTCCGGAGAAAATTTATGAATTAGATAGATCAGCTCGTTTTTTGTTGCTTGTACGGGATGCAGCCTCATAATATAAGTCTTGAGTAGTATAGGAACCTCTAGTAGTCGAACTTTTATAAGTCCGTATCCTAAAAAAATCATTTTATACTTCTGTTAAAGTCGTAGGGTTAGGTGGACAACTGTAGCTCAACTAACCCCAACCTGAAATTTTAAAGAAAAAGTGAATTTATTAAAAAACGGATAGAATTATATTCAGTATCTTTATAAAAATCAGAACTGCAATAAATTTACTAAATATTAAGACTTACCTGATTGAAAAAGGATATTATTTAACTATCGCAGACGAAATATTCTGTCTGAAAATTATTTTACTTTTTAATCACAAAATAAACAATACGTGGAGGTACTTTTCTCGATCGCCGCGTCACCACTGACGGTCGCGCGATGTGTTCCTCTTGCGCAACCCCTTCTTTACGCTATTTGATGCGTTTGCGTACGGTCGATAATTTTTGATATATTTGGATTGCCCAACTTACCTCTATGCTCAACTAGCCCCGCCTTACCCTATGCATATTCGTGCTAGACTCGTAAAAAGAACCCCCTAAAAAGGTTTTAATAGTGTTCTTATCATAAAGTCCATTTTATTACTGGGCTAGGAACTAGTACTATTTTTCCTAAAAATTATTTACGGGTAACCCCTTACAGACGACAATAATGAAAATTGTTTTTCTTGTACATCAAAAAATTTCATTTGGCGCATTGAATAAGTCTTTTAAATTTAAAAAAAAATCTTAAGTGTTATAAAAATATAAAAAAAAATCTTAAAACCCCTTTAAAAATTACATGTATATTTTTTTAAATTTTTTTTTTGTTGATTGAAGATTTAATCATTAGAGCTGTTTAATAGAGTTTTAAACACCCTGTATTAAACAATTTCTGTACAAAAACATAGGGTAAACCATTTAAATAGTTTAACTAAAATTAATCTAAAGCTCTATCTGAAGCCCAATATGATACCTTTCTAAAAAGTTGTGCTGGAAATCTGCCAGAATTTCTATGGGTTAATTATTTTGACATCATTTCGATGATTTCACCTATTTTATTTGATTGGAATTTCTATTAGTTTAATATTGGCAGGGGCGGTCATAGGGGCGGGGCATGGGGGCCATGGCCCCCTTTAATGCCACATCCTTTGTATTTCATACATATGTAATGGAAAATAGGGGCATTTAATGATGACATGCCCCCCCCTCAGGGCTGGGGGTGAGGGTGATCATGGAATTGAAAAGTGAGAAGTAAGGACCTTCTTTTTTTGCTTTTTAATGCGTGGGAGTTTTTCTTATAAAGACCTTTTTTTTTGGTACGTCACACACTTTTTCTCGGCCTATGCCCCCCTCAGAAAGACGATATGACCGCCCCTGAATATTGGAATGTATTTATTGGGAATATAAATTTGTAAAAATGTAAATAGAAAAGTTTAAGGAATTTTTATGTAGAATTCAGTGGCGTACCTTTAATTTTTTTTCATTGACTTTTACTTTAGAGTTATAACAAAAGTTGTTTTTTACATGGAATATTCTGTATATTTTATCACCAATAAAAGGGTCTAATTAAAAGCTGTAAAAAATACTACATTTGATATACCGGGTGTCAACGAATCTATTAGAGAAGCCATAACTTCTAGAGTTATGGACATATCAATATGAGACTTGAGTGAGAGTAAGTAAATGTTATGGAAAAAGCGGAATTTTTGCATATTTCTCACTCTTTGGTTACTTCCGGTTTAACCAGAAATTACTTCAATTTTAAAAGGAAAACCATGTATATTTTACCATCTTTGGACATGACTCTTTGTATTATTGCATCTTGGTGGCTTTGTTCTTTTATTTATGACTTTATTTTTAATCCGATCGCAAATAAATTCTGATAGATTTCTCAAAAACTGCTTTATTTAAAAAGTACTTGTCTAAAAAGGGTTGCCATTTAAAAAATCGTTAGTTAGACACAGAAATATCAAGTTGCCAAATTGTTTTATTCCTATCGTTGCCAAATTGTTTTATTCCTATCTTTTATATTAGTCACCAAAACTTTGCGATTTTATTTTTCTCACATCACCTAGTGTCACTAGATTAATTTGCGCCCAACCATGGCCACCTAAATGCAATATTAAAAATGGCTCCTAAAAAATCAAGTAGGCTTAATTTTTTTTCATGTCACATTCTGACTTACAAATTTCTCAGGAATTGAAAAATGTTAAAATATACAGGGTGTTCCATTAAAAAAATTAAAATTGGAGCCATTTCCGGTCAAACCGGAAGTGACTGGAAGGTGAAAAATATGCGTCAAATCTCCTCCTATAATATCATTTACCTATATCAAGTGTCATTTTGATATGTCTAATATTGTACGAAATATATGGCTTGGCTAATAAATTCGTTGACACCCGGTATTTAATTTGTTATAGTTTTAAAAATATAGCCATCGTCAGGATTTCGATGAAAAAATGACGTTTTTTAAAATAATTTAGAATCAAACGTTATGCCCAAATACCAATACTTTTCCTTTAGTCAGGACCTAATGAAAGAGCAAGCACAGTTAACCTATTTTCTCATAGTATTTTTAAACTTTTAATTAATTTTAATTTAATTTTAAAGAAAAAGCAAAGATATTGTAATTTGCCGTTAATCTAAATATTTTTAATCCTTTTGAAAAGAACAGCAATTGGAGTTACAAAGTGGTAAACGGTTACTTTGCAAAAACATCCCATAAGTAATTATTATCCAAATTTTTGAAGTTCCAAAAAATTGTAATAATAAACTACTAGTTCGTAAAAAAATAACTAAATAATCACGGGAAAATATGTAATTTGCATTGTTCGGGCCTTAAGTACCGATGAAAAATACATTATTGGTGTTGACGTGAAGGTAGTACTAAAATCTTAGACAGAAGCTCATGGGCGAATATGGCAGAGTACGAAGTTGTAGAGGAACCATAGAGAAGGTAAATAAATTATCGTCAGTAAAAATTTTTGGGTTCAAATGTTTACTTTGGTTTGATCCGTCACAGCTCCATTTAATCATTATAGATTTTTTTCTAGTTGAACAGAACATTTTAAAATCTTCATATAAACAGAATACCGTGTGGTCCATTAGTGACTGAAGCTTTATTTTAGCAAAAGTTTATGGAACTATGTCAGGTGGATAATATAGATGATAAGCTTCTTTTACGCTATAATAGGGAGGCTAAAAATATACAGCTATTGCTTAATGTCGGAGTCAAAATCCCTGAATTTTGTAAAATATTTTTCCACCTTTTTCAGAATCGTGCCTCTTTTTAAAGATGAACTGACAAGTTCATTAACAAGGGAAGTAGAGTATTTTTCCTTTTTTTATATAAATAACTAACCAGAACTAACCAAATTAAAATTTTTAAAGGCCAATAAATCTACAAGGCTGGGTATTATTTGGCACTGTCGAAAGCCTCAATTGTTGCAAAATAAACTCAGTTATAAAGCTTACTCTTTTATTTTTGCGTTTTGTAACCCATATGTCAAAAATATTGCGATATGCGATATTTCGTGAGACATCCTAAAAACAATTAAAAATATTTCAAGTTTGCAAAATTTTGCAATATCTTTTACTGACATTAGATATGATAATATACAAGCTTTGAACCAAAGTCTACGGTATTTTAATATACGGTGATAAATCTAACCTAAATCCAATGGAAGCTAGAAAATATTAAAACTCCAAAGAAGAAAAATATGCCTACTAAATTTATTTTTTTCTCAAAACCTATTTGTCAAAACTATAAATAAAGTATTGCAATCTTACCATTGAAACACAAGAAAGTATACTGGTATAAAATCAGAAATTTTAAAATTCTGTGTCAAATAAAATTTAAACACTAAACTTTGAATAATCTTTATCCCGTCTCTACTTGCTTACAGCAAATTTCGGAATATGCATTTTACTTACCTTTTATCAGTAACTTACAATTTTTTTTTTTGGAGCAAATAACAATAGTTATTTTTTATTAAGTGTAGATACTCTCTAGTTTTTATATTTACTGCATTTTTCAAATTTTGTAAAGTTCAAAAAGTCAATTATTTCCTGCTAGATTGTTAAAATTTCACACTGTGCGCAGCCTTTTTGGTTTGTAACGGTTTGTTGCATATTAAACGTTTTTTTACAACGGCTTTATTGCTTCACTCCATGGTCGGATTTTCGAAAGTCGAACTGCAGGTCAAAAAAGACATTAGTAGTCTAGTAGTAGAACTGTTTGTGTATCATATTATACGTTACGTTCTTAGCAGTGTAACTTGTTTTCTTTTAAGTTTATAACCATATATTGTACTAATCTTTTTTGGTAGGCGATAATCCTTTTCACCGAGCCGCCACCGCTTCCATTTAATAGTTTAAATCAACAATATGAAAAAAAATTGTACTAGCTTTTGCCCGGCTTCGCACGCATTAAATTCGGAGTAAAACAATTCTCCTTTTCCTATACTGTGCAGATTATGGATGTTATTTTACATAAAACCTTTCTTTTAAAACACTCGATCTATTAAAAAACGCTCAAAATCCGTTGCGTAGTTTTAAAGATAAGCATACATAGAGACAGACAGCGAAAAGTATACTATGGAACTATGGATTGATGCTGTTGTTAATAGTATATTCTCCACTAAAGGCATGGGCGAAGCCAGGTACCGGCAGTGGGGCAACTGCCCCCCCTATCCATGGACAAAACTATTATATAAACTGTTTCCTGCTTGCGATAAAAAAATTAAAAGAATATAAGCATATTTTATGGAAAAAAAAGTTTATATAAACATAGGTCCGGAAATGCATTAATTCCAAGATATATGATGTTTTGCTTTAAGAAAAGAACGTTATAAATATCTTAAATATCCCTTTACCAATGTTAATAAAATTTGATAGTGTTGTAGGAAAAAAGGGCTAATAGCCCATGGTGTCTCGAGCGGCACTTAAACGAATATTTTTGACAAAATTTTATGGCACTGATATTAGTGTATTTTTTATATTTAATCCAAATTAGCCTAAGCCGTTTTTTTCGTTTCTTGGGTAGTTTTACAGAAAAAAAAACTTTTCATTGCATATCCCTGGACCACCCAAGAAACATTGAACAAATTTTAAAAATCACTTGATTTTTTAGTTCTGCATTTGTTGGTATTGCTACATCATATTAAAAAGATATTATAAAAAACTATATTTTACTAAGTTTTATGTTCCTCGCTAGGTCCCACTAGAGCCAGTAGACTTAATAAATTTAATTTAATTTAGGCTACATGATACACTGACAACGTTTATAAAAATCGCATAACAAGTAATGTATGTATAAATAAAAGTTTCTTACACCCTGTATCTTGGAAACAATGCATTTCCCTATGGCATTTCCGGACCTAGGTTTATAAATGGGTACACATTTTTTTGTAGAATTAGCACGAAAATACGCGCGTATTTTTTTTACCGCCATTAGTTAAAACACCAATTTAATAAAATTAAAAAAATAGCCGGTAGAGGATGGCTACGCTCTTTTCGAATAAGGAATCCAAACCTGTCATTACGTCAGCCAGAAGCAACTTCCATGGCACGCGCAGAGAGCTTTAACAAGCCACAAGTGCAAATGTTTTTTAAAAACTTGGAAAAAGTAATTAATAAAGTAAATATTAATAAAACCATGATCTTTAATATGGACGAATCGGCGTTAATTACGGTGCAAAATACATCAAAAATCTTTGCACTGAAAGGTAAACACCTATAAATTTTTTTTATGTTTATTATTTCAAAAAAAAAAATATTTTTCATAAAAAATGTCTTTATCTAAAATGCTCAAAACTATACTAAAAATCGCAAAATATTGCTTTGAAAAATACCAGGAATTAAAAACTCATTTTTGCGACTATGTAATCAAAAGTATAAAGAAGTAATCAAGTGTTTAATATTGTTTTTTTATTGGTTATGGTTTCTAGGGAAAATTAAGGTTACTGTTAAAAAAAACCGTAAAAACATATTTTTACAATCCAGTAATTTTATTTAGAATAAAAGCGTAAACAAAAATTGCTTTATGATATATAGAGCGATTTAAAAATTACCAAAATAGCAGTCATTTTCGGGTTAATAATGCACATGTCGGCGGCAATATCACGAAGTGAAGTATCTCAAAAATTAGGACAATTGACTGGAGCCGATATTATTGCTTTAAAAAGTTGCCCCTTAATATCACGAATTTGCACAAGCCAGATTTTGATGGCCTGTAAAGTTATAGAAATAGGATAAATAAATTATTTTATTTTACTAAGCAAAAAGTCGGGGAAAAAGATTCCTAATAAGCAGTTTTGTGAAATTTAAAAAAAATTTGATACACCACTTAATATTGACAACGATGTGTGTCAAACATTGACATTCCAAATTTTATATCTTAAAACGTAAAAAAAATATTTTGGAAACCACTTTTGAGAAACACGCGGTATATTATTAGTTTTCACGCCTGCCTCCAAACAAATCCGGCTACGCATGACTAAAGGACTCTAGAAAAATATTTTTAAGGAATAATAAATATTTAAATCAATTATTTAAAACTAACAATTATCAGAAGAAAAAAATATAAATATCCTTGCAACTGATATATTGAATTCTGTGCTTTTTAACCGCCAAAAACAAAAATTATGGTATTACCTAATATATTGTAATAACCCCTCGATCGTAGTAAAATAGAAGCTTTATTTGTGTAAATACAAATATTTATACATAAATTAAACGAAATGTTAACCTTCGTTAATAATTTCTAGGCCATACTTAACATTAATATGGAGATGGTACTCGTCGGTATGATGTTAGAAAGCATGTCGATCCAAAGTAGGCCACAGATTGGTAGTTTTTCAAGACCATCGCGCGAGTTTGTTGGGTGCAATTTAGGATGGATTAAATAATATTAAGATTTTCAGGTAAGATTCAATAAAGAACATCATGTATACGGTTCTATATTTAAGTTAATATTCATGAAACACATTCTTAACCCGTTCAGGATAACTGAAAGTATTGAAATATCGAGGTTCGCTGAGAAAAAGCGACTTTACAATCCTGTTAAATCCTATAAATTTGTATATTTTTTAGTCTGTCAGAGCTTCCACATATACGTAGATAAAATGTTGCTAACATAATATAACATAATATCCTTATAGGGCAGATTTCCACCTATGGGTTTTCACCCAGGGTTTGTCGACATGATCTTGTCTCCTTAAAAAACAGCAATCAGCTGATGTCTGCCGACTCATGCATCTCCTGAAATAACCTTAAGTGAGAATCGGCCAATTAATCTAAAAGAAGATTTAAGGAGGAAAAAATAAATGTTTTGTATTTAAAAAAAACATATATGTAACGGATGGGCTATTCAAAAAAGTTTTTATATACATTTCACTAGTTTACATTTTGTATTCTGTTTTGTTTTGCTTTATATAGAAAAGGGATATTTTTAGCAACGTGCTTCTGTATCTAATATTTACTTTTTACAATTAGCATTAATAGTTTGATACAGTTAATTCTGTTTTTCTAATTCTATTATTTCAATGTTTTTTATATGTTCTTCTACCTGCACTATGACATTCATACTATTTGCGTTTCTTTTTTATACAGGGTGATTTAAAAATCGATCACAAAACTTAATGATGGGATGACAAAATAAGGGTAGAACTTCATATATTGTTTTTCAAAATGTCATTCGTTTTCGAGTTACAAGCCGTCAAAGTTCAATTTTTATTTTGATTTTTTCGCCATATTGCATTTATTTTTAAACAATCCAGTTGATATTTGGCACACAAATCGAGCTTTCCAGATTCTAAAATTTTTGAGACAAAAGTACTTTTTAAATACCGCCAGAGGGCACTTTACCTAACACTTAAAATTTATTTACATCATAACTTTTTATTTTGACAGATCTCGAAAGCTGGGGGCGCCATTTTATAGACAATCAAAAACTTAAAAATAAGATACTCTTTATTAAAGTCGATAAACCTCACCGTTTAGGCACCAATAGACATCAAAGTTTTCATCAATTTCAATCAATTACCTACATACATACAGGGTGTCCAGTAACTCAACCGACAAACTTTACGGGGCGATTCTACAGCAGAAAATAAGAAAAAACTTCATATAAACATATGTTCTAAACGTCTTAGTTTTTGAACTACGGTGTGTTAAATATTTAAAAAAGTTAACAAACGTAAAGTTTGTCGGTTGAGTTACTGGACACCCTGTATGTATGTAGGTAACTTAATTGAAATTGATGAAAACTTTGATGTCTATTGTTGCCTAAACCGTGAGGTTTATCGACTTTAATAAAGAGTACCTTATTTTTAAGTTTTTGATTGTCTATAAAATGGCGCCCCCATCTTTGCGATATCTGTCAAAATAAAAAAGTTATGATGTAAATAAATTTTAAGTTTTAGGTAAAGTGCCCTCTAACGGTATTTAAAAATAGTACTTTTGTCTTAAAATTTTAGAATCTGCAAAGCTTGATTTGTGTGCCACATATCAACTGGATTGGTTAAAAAATAAATGCAATATGGCGAAAAAACCAAAATAAAACTGAACTTTGACGGCTTGTAACTCGAAAACGAATGACATTTTTAAAAAAATTTATGAAGCTCTAGCCTTATTTTGTCAAGTAGAATCACGCCCTTAGGTTTCGTGATCGATTTTTGAATCACCCTGTATATTTATTTATTTATACGTTTTAATTAATATTTAACCTGTTTATGCCTGCTAATATACAGAGTGTTGGTATTAGGAGGCGTAATAGATGAACCAGAACCAGGACGGTGCCTACGGGTGGTGCCAGGCAAAAATTAATTATGTCCGGCCTTGGAAATCATAAAAAATAAGTTTTAAGATAATCACGTTTAAGTTGTTTAAAGTAACTAAAAATGCCTTTTAAAACGGTGTATTAGTAATAGCCATATCTGCCCCATGATAAACGAACAAAAGAATGATTTATTAATGTATTCATCCATATACTTTTTGGTTTCACTAAACTACTTAAGTGCAAATATCTTGAAAACGGTTGCTTAAAGCCATTCTTACATGGTATACCTTTTTTGTAAAGAAAGCAAAGGGGAGTTTACTGGTTTACTAAAATGTTACTTACAGAGTAGCACAAAAAAGTTTTGACGATTTAGAGAACTTTAAATAGTGTGTAGCTAGCGTCCTCTGGTTTACACCTAAAAATTAATATTATGTCAAAAGAAGCCTAGGGTACCGAGTTTTATTAATATATTTGTACTGTATCAAAGATTTTTTTAAATAAATTTAAAATATTGTTTCCACACCCTGTATCTTCCTTATTATTAACTTTTGGATATACATAGGTATGTTTGGTTTAAATCCTAATATTTTGGCATGAGTATTTTTTCTGTATACCATTAATTACCGGACAGCCTGTAAAGGTATTTTTCATTTTATTTTAATTTCTTATAATTTTCCTTTTGTTTAGAAAAAAAGCAAGTTTAAACTATGGGTGGCCTACGAAATTTAAAAAGTCATTAAATCTGAGCAAAAATCTAGTAAGGAATCGTTCTGAAGCTACTGCGCTATGTCCAGAAACCAATCTGAGCAATACTAATAAGCCACACTCAGAGATAACACTGGAAAATGCCAAACCGTACTCAGAAGTTCCAGGACCTAAACCAGTACCAATATTCGGAAATACATGGAGACTATTGCCGTTGGTAGGCCAATACGATGTGTCCGACGTTGCCAGATTGTCGGAACTTTTTTATAAGGAATATGGAAAAATTGTAAAGTTGTCTGGATTGGTTGGAAGGCCTGATTTGTTATTTCTTTATGATGCGGATGAGATTGAGAAAGTTTACAGGTGAGAAATGAGAAAATAAACGGTATGTCCATAAAAAATGTAGTTAACTTGTAAATATGTTGGATAATGAAAAACATGGGGCTGAATGTATGTACAGGATGGCGCCTTTTCGTTGACCTTACAGGGTATTGCGAAAACTAAAAGAGATAGAACAAATCTGATTGCGCAATCTTGAATTCAATTTTTGAAACAAATTTAATGGTAAAAGCAAATCATGACCAACTTGATTCGTTTTGGAGATACAGGGTGTTTTTCAAATTTTGTCAATTTGGCCAGGCACTTGTAACTCGCTTGATATAAGAGATAGAGAAAAAATGTAAACAGGAAAGTTTTAGGGATTTTTTACGTATAATAACACAAAGTTTGTTTTTTTTTAATGGAACACCCTGTATATTTTATCATCAATAGAAAGTTCTCCTTAAAAGCCATAAAAAAATACCACATTTAATATATTTAATTTGTAATAGTTTTTGAAATATAGCCATCGTCAGGAATTCGATAATAAAATTGCATTTTTTAATAAAACACCCTGTATATTTTATAACCATTAAAATGACATTTTAAAGACCTTTAAAAATTTACCACATTTAAAATTATTTTCTCCAACAGTTTCGGAAATATGAGCATCCAAATCTTAATACGTATATCTACTATTTTTTGGATTTGTATACTCATATTTTCAAAACTATATAAGATAAATATATCAAATCTTTGAAATATCTTTGCAACGATAATATAATATACAAGATATTTCTTATAGCTTTTAAGGATATCTTTCTATTGGTGATAAAATATATAGGGTGTTCCATTTAAAAAACCCAACTTTGTGTTATAACTTTAAAATAGAAGGTACGCCACTGAATTCTACGAAAAATCCCTAAAACTATTCTATTTAAACTTTTCTTCTATCTCTAATACCAAACGAGTTACAAGTGCCTGGCCAAATTGACAAAATTTGAAAAACACCCTTTATCTTCAAAACGAATTAAGTTAGCCATGGTTTGCTTTTACCATTGAATTTGTTTCAAAAAATACAATTGAGACTGCGCAATCAGATTTGTTCTATCTCTTTTAGTTTTTGCGATACCCGCAAAGGTCAACGAAAAGCCGACACCCTGTAAATATGTTTATCATAAGAACATCATCTTTTTGCAGACATGAAGGGCCAACACCATTTAGACCATCCATGCCTTGTTTGGTTAAGTACAAGGGTGAAGTACGAAAAGACTTTTTGGTAGAGAAGGTGGAGTGGTTGGAGTGTAAGTAAGTTAACATAATCAGTAATACCCATAAGCATATACCATATCGTTGTTTGAGAAACAACGACCATACCTATACCTTTAATTATTTTTCAAGACAAGAAGTAAAAATGTATTTAAATTTCCAAAAGAAATATGTAATTATTTTCAGGTTAAAAAGTACAGAGGGTATCCGAAAAAGTTCTGTCGCAGTGTCGCAAATGATAGGGGTAATAGGACTCAAAATTTAGTACTTTAAATAAAAAAGTTTTATTGCGCATCCTTAGAAAGTTACATTGACCTTCAAAGTTAAAATAAAATTTAAAAAAAAATCATTTATAACTTTTAAACTGTTATCACAATACTAATGTTATTTGGGCAACTAAATAGCCTTATACTATTGCTTCTTTCCATATGTAAGCGGCTGTTTACTTAGTCAAGATTATCCAGGGGAGACAATTTGTTTTTATTTAATCTATGCATTTTTGACAGAGGTTACAAAAATTCATTTTGTTTTTTAACGGTTCGATTTCTTCATCTTTTTTTCACAAAAAGATATACCTTATTTTAATCGATATCTTGTACCGTTCATTAAAAACCGCATTTTATACAGACATGCTAACATTTCATATGTAATAAAAAAATCCATTTATCTGAAAAGATTATAAAAGTAAGGTAAAGTGCACGGCCCCGATTTACGGACCGGAACCTTTCAGCCGCATGAAGAGAGGTCACCTGAGGGAAGTACTTAAAGAATGAAAACAGGGGCTAAAAGAGATTAGAATAACAGTCCACTCCAGGTCAAAGACAAGCGAAGAAATTCATTTCTCAATGGCCTAAATACACTAAAAAGCAGTGGCGCATTTACCAAAAGGCTGAGTAGGCTGAAGCCTATGGCGGCGTTTTTTAAGGGGGCGGCAGACGTTGTTTAGGGGGCGGCAAAATTGGTACTTGTAAATAATTTGGTACATTTTCGAATCGTATTTAGTACGTTTAGTACGGAAAATAAAAGAAAATGAAAGTGAGGACCTTTTTTTTTTGTCTTCAAAAATTTTCAGGAAAAAAAGATAAACAAACGGGCGGCAAATATGTAAATGCGCCTCTGCTAAAAAGCTATTACAAAAGCGAACCCAGGATAGTCACACACTGTATATTTAACTATACAGGGTGATCATTTTTAAGTCTGCACTATTGCTAACTTCTTTATTATTGCAGAAACAAAGTCGGTTAAATTAGCAAAGTAGTGGCATTTTTTCCGCTGATTAACGTGCTGCCAACAAAAAAACAATTAAACATCGGATTTTCGATTTATTGCAAAAATATACTTTTTTCAAATGGAGCACCCTGTATTAATATCACTATTTGAAAAGTTTATCAAAGACTATTAAAAAAGTCCTTATGTGTTATATCCAATTTTTAATAGTTTCGGAAATATGATCATCATCGGGAATTTGATAGTAAACTGGCATTTTTTAAATAGATGACCCTGTATATAGCATCACCATTAAATAGATATTTTAGGAAGAGAAAATACCACATTTAATATGTGTGTGTGTGAAAATTAAATTTTCATTATCTCTACAACTCCAAGCTATGGGCACTAAGTTTAGTGACGAAGATAAAATAGACATTATATCTACTATTTTTAGATTTGAATGGGCATATTTCCAAAACTATAAGAGATAGAAATATCAAATGTGGTATTTTCCTAAAGCTCTTTAAAATATCTATTTAATGGTGATGCAATATACAGGGTGTTTTTTTAAATACCAGTTTACTATCAAATTCCCGAGGATGGCCATATTTCCGAAACTATTTAAAATTTTACTAACACATGAGGACTTTTTTTAATGGTCTTTGATAGATCTTTTAAATAGTGATATAATATACAGGGTCTTCTATTTAAAAACCGTATATTTTTGCAATAAATCGTATAATATGTATGTATATAAATGTATACAGAAAATCCTTATTCTTTATAGTTTTATTAAAATTACAATTTTTATTGTATATTTATATTTTTTTAGACATGGGGAACCCTGGAAAACTTTTAGAACCAAAGTGCAAAAACCAATTTTACAACTTCAAACAGTGAAAAATATGTAGAACCAATTGAAGCCGTAACAAATGATTTTATTCAAAGGTAAAACCCAGTTATTAAACGCAAAATTAGTTTTAGTAAAATTTTATATTAACTCTTTTTAGAATGATGGAAATGCGAAATGAAAAAAATGAAATGCCTTCAGATTATGATAATGAGATACACAAGTGGGCCTTAGAATGTAAGTTCCTAATAAAATAAGAAACACTTACTGAAATTAACTAACCTAAATCAGCTGTACAATAGTAAAAAAGAATTAAATAAATTATTTCTTTAGTATGAAAATCGGACGCTGTAAGAACAACACCGCTACGTAATCGTCTGATATCATTTCGCTATTCGGACTCCTCCTACTTGAGGCATAGATAACCTACATTTAGATCCGCAGTGGTAAGAAGCATTTTTCGGATTTTTACGACCTCGCGCAGTAAACAAATGAATGGGTGGATGAACATGCGCACTTAAAAGTCGTGGCAAAATACAAACACCAGCACCCCGTACCCGGTCCGTCCGCGGTCTGACCGTGACGCTCATTAGCTACCGTACTTCGAACAGAAAACCAGGACGCCGTCGACAAATTCTTTCCGATAATGCGGATAATCTGTTTGGCGCCAGGTGCGTTTACCCTCAACTTGCTTGCGCAAAAACCGGTTTCTTCGTCCATGAAAGGTAACTTTTGTTTCACGCAGGTAATAACATTGGCAATCCATCGAGATCAGTGACTTGAGTTCAAGTGACGTAGTTAATTATAATAATATTAAAAATGAAAATGGTTTGAGTGCATTAAAGAAATCATTTTTTTTTTTTGTAATGACATGTTGAATATTTGAATAAAAAAACACGTAAAATAAAACAAATACACACTTACTGTAGACACCTCCAAATTGCCGCGTCTTATTAGCGAAAATATTTGTTTTTATTACGTCTATGTAATAAATTGGCGACACAGTACCGTTGCACTGATCTTACCGTTGTCATGCAAACACAAGCATCAATTTTAGGCGTTCAACCAATTATAACCGCGGTAATAATTGGTGACAACTGACATATAATACGTAGGGTGTTCAGAAAGTTTTGAGATACTTTGTAACTAAACGGTGCAGGAAAGTAACATTGATGTTTTTGTTTGTACATGTCATGACATGTCGTAGTCCTACATAGTTATTAGTAAACTATCAGTTTTGCGCCAGTTCGTGTCCAGCGATTTTAGCGCAATGGCGTCGTGGACGACTATCGACTGTCGTGCAATTTTGAAATACAACTTTTCACGTGGGTTATCTCAAGAACAGTGTTTAGAAGAAATAAGGCCTATACTTGGTGATGACTGTTCATCTCGTGCGACCATATACAGATGGTACAAACAATTTCAGCGGGGCTCGTTTTCGCTTAAAGACGCCTCACGCTCAGGTCGACCGTGTGAAGTAGTTACCCCAGAAAACATATCTGCCGTTCAAAAAGCTATAGAAACAAACCGACGAATTAACTATCGACAGTTAGAAGAGACATTGAACATTAGTTTAGCAACATTACACACGATCATACATGAGCACTTGGGTTTTAGAAAAATTTGTACTCTTTGGGTTCCACACAAGTTAACTCCCGAGCAGCAGACACAAAGAGTGAATTGGTGTAAAAAGTGATGTCCAAATTCCAGGAGGGTAAATCTAAAGACATTGTGTCGATCGTCACGGGAGATGAAACTTATCTTTATTATTACGAAATCCCAACTAAACAACAGAATAAGATATGGGTTTTCGAAGGTGAAGAAACTCCGACCGAAGTTTGCAAATCAAGATCTGTAAAAAAAAATAATGATAGTTGTTTTCTTTGGTTCAAGAGGAATAATTGAACGTGTTGTGCTCCGAGAACAGAAGACCGTAAATGCTCTCTGGAAAACGACAGTATGCCTTTCAAAACTTATAGAAAAGTTAAGAGTGATTCGCCCAAACTCGCAACTCGCTAGCTGGTACCTTCATCATGACAATGCCCCACCTCATCGAGCTGAACTTACCAGTCAATTTTTGACAGATGCAGGCTTGAGACTTTTGGAACATCCGCCTTATAGCCCCGACTAGGCGCCGTGTGACTTTGGGTTGTTTCCTTTTGTCAAGAGCCAACTGAAAGGACAAAAGTTTAAAACTGAAGACGCGCTACTGGAGGCCTGGGATAAAATATGAGCTGAAATTTCAAATGAAAAGTGGAAAGCTATTTTCAGTGACTGGTTTGTTAGAAGGGAAAAGTGTATTCAATGTGGTGGAAATTATTTTGAAAAAATCAAATAAATGTACGTATATCTCAAAACTTTTCGAACACCCTACGTATATTGTTTAAACGTCAACATAACAGATTGGTAAATACCGTTTTAGAATTGGTTCTTCGCCTAAAATTGGTAAAGGTGTTTAAAGAACAAGGTGGGCTAACATTTTACTTGACTGCCGATAGATGTGACGTCAAGGAGTTATCCTTTTTAAAAATTGATTTTTTTAAGGTATTGGAAGAGTATCTCTCGACGTACGATTAGGTTGTTTGGATCCAAATTTATCCGCTGATTCAGAAGCATTGAAAATTATAGAAGCTGCCAAATATGCCTTGAGAAATATTGCTATTTTGGAATTAAGGTTTCCATTTTGGAGATATTTTCCTACATCATTATGGACAAGAATATGTTAAAAACATGGACTATTTTGTAGAGTAAGTTTATTGTTATCTACGTCAGTATTTTCTACAAAATAATATTTGGCTCTTCTCCAGAATAAAAGGGTTTAATAAGTATTTTAAGAAAATTATTTGTTTTATTCTATTAAAAACTATTCTGTTCTTGCATAATATAATAAAAGTCAAAATTACTTTAAATGAAATAAATTAATAAGAAGACATAACTTACTATACAGGGTGGCCGCTGAGGTATACGAGAAACTTCGAATATAATTTCAACAATCAAAATTAGGAAAAAACTTCATATAAACATAATCCTACGTACGTATTACTTTTGAACTACAGGGTGTTAAAAATTAAAAAAAATATTGTCTTTTATAATAACTTTTATACCAATTTAGATATTTTTAAAAATTTAAGGGACGCGTCCTATGCACCAAGAGACATTTTTTGGCATACAAGAAAAAAAATACCAGCGTGGTTCAAAAGGGGTTTAAGGGGTTATATATAGTTAGATAGCCGAAAAAAGCAAACTTTCCATAATTTTTCTGAGAAAACTTTTAAATTTAGTAATCTAAAAATGTCTACACATATTATGATATCTTTTAACTGCATTATAAGATTTAGACCTATTAAAAAAACATATTTTTTTTAATTTTAACACCCTGTAGTTCAAAAACTAAGACTTTTAGGACATATGTTATTGTTGAATTTAAATCCGAAGTTTATCGGATACCTCGGTGGACACCCAGTAAAAAGAAGGTTACAAACTCTAAACAAAGGTTTATTTTCCGGTGGAAATTATTATATCATATCCAATAAGATAAAATCTTAACGAGACTGCCAGGACGAAAACTGAGCTTATGGTTGCGTTTGGAAAAAGTCGGTAAGCTTATCAAAGAATACCGTGGATCTAACTAAAACTGCAAATGCAATGCACAAAGCAATTCTTAAGACCTCTTTAAGTGCCGGATCAAAGAGTTAATGTGGTGACTGTTAAATTCTGACAATAAAAAAAAATAAATAAAAAAACGGTCTTTGAGTAAAAGTCAATTGACCAAGCACTGTCTTACCGTTTTTCCAGAGAAATTAAATAATGAGCAAGAAATGGGGCTAACCAATTGATACCGCTGTGCCATATACTTAAGAATACAAATATTCCCCTAATAATAATCTGTCGTTATAGATGGGTCCACATTTAATTCATTTTGAAAGCAATACCGCAAAGTAAACAAAAATGATAAAGTAAACAAACCTGTTCGAATACTCATAGCCTCGGACAGAGCCTGATTATATATTTTTAGATAAATAATAAAAAATACATTGGTAAAACACATATCACCCACTTAAAAAACATTCTCTTACTTCGCCTCTGTCCTACTATAAAACCGGTGGCACGTGGCGTGGTACTAGAATCTTGTCGGGTTAAATATTTTTTGCTGCAATAAATCATTGTTTACAAAAGGGTTTCTTTACTTTATCATTTTTTGTGTACTTGGCGGCATCGCTTTCAGAATGAATTAAATGTGGACCCATCTTTACTTTAGACAATTATGGTACGTTAGTACTTAAGATTTAGGCCTTTGTAGACTATCCAGTATTAAAAAGTCTACAACACTAAGGTTAACATTAATTTAGAAAATTGGTACTACTTTTTATTTTTTGTAAGCCAATTTTATGTTTTTTTAATGTTGTCATTCAATTAATTTTTTTGATAAATTAAAAAATCAAGTATTTTTCACTTTAAAAGCGCAGCTAGCCGGCCGTTTTGAGGTCGTAACCCCAGTGTACACCGTATATGATACAAAAAAAACACTCATATGTCTAAACGCTAAAAGATTTTGAAGGGCTAATTGACTTTTGTACCATGATGCAAATTTGTTGGTTGACTCCAAATAATGTATCCTTTTTTGTAGAATATGCATGAAACATATAGACGCAGCTATGGAAAGACTAAAGAAGAAAACTGTAAAAAGTGAAAAGGATTTGTCATTAGTAGAAAGAATTCTGGCCAGTGAACCAGATCCAAAACGGCGTATATTTTGGCTTTAGATTTAATATTGGTGGGCATCGACACGGTAGGTGAACCTATTTTTTTTTCATTTAAACTAAAATTACCACTTTATTTTAACAAGTACCTAGATTCATTATTTTAAAAAAATGTCCTATTCCCAAGAGTAACCCTTTTTAACTTTTATGTAAAAAAACATGTTTGTAGACCAATACAAAGCAAGCAATTATTTTTTCTAAACAAAAGCCTTTAATAGGAATTGGGGTTAAGTTTATCATAGAGAAGAAACTCTGAAATGGCCTGTATTAGTAGGTTAATACCTAATTAACAAATATAGGGTGGTAAAAAATAATGACTACAGGTTACATCAATAAAAACCCTTTTAAATGAAAACACCCCTTTGATTACTAGAAAAGAGTAAGTTTGTATCAAAACTTTATAATTTATAAAATAATGATGAGAAATAAATCGCTGCAGTTCGTCGTGGAACACTAGAAGTTAGTACATCTAAAATGTGCTGAAGTTAAATTTTAAGACGATAACACAGTATTTACAAAAATATTTCCAGTTATTATGCCTTAGAATACTAATAATATAATCAACTTTTAAAAAGTCAACATGATCTTCTCCTATTTGTGGCTACGATTAATCAGTAACAATAAGCATTTTTTAAAATTTAATAATAAAAATTGTTTCTTCAAAAATTTTGCAAACTTACAGTAAAATTTTCATTACTAAATTGTTTTAAATGTTAAAACTATAAAATACCTATAATCACTAATTTAAATAAAACAACTATAAGTATAAATAAATATTACTTAATAGGTTTAAAGTAATTGGCAATGACGACCTTCTTTAGACAAAGTTCATTGAATAAATTTTGTAAAATATGTTTAATATATCGAATAAACTTTTAAAATTTATGTTTGTCTTTGCAAACGAAAAAAAAAATTTAATAAGCTTAAGGTTGTTAATTTAGATTATTTTAACTTACATATCTTGGTATCCCAATTGGTGATACTTGTAATTTTATTAAAAAATATTTTCATAACTAAATTTTTGATCTTTTTAGATTTTTAAAAGTATTATTTTCTACATTATAGTGTGTCTTTTTTATTAATAATTTTACAAAAAAAAGTAATTCTTTATGAACATTTCTGCATGATCTAAAACCTAAAAGGCAATCATCAAATATCAAATTGTGTTAGTCATCTACGAGGTTTGGCTAAAAATGTAATTTTTGCTTGAGAGTAAAGTATCAGAATTTTTGCAAATTTCGCAATTTGTTATAAAAAAATAAGTTTAGAATTAAAATATGCAATTTTGTTTATTTCCAAAAACAAAAGAATTTTTTTCTGCAAAAATCGAGAAAATTTAAGTTAGTCTACTAATGCATTGTACATTCTAGTTGTTTTAATAACAATAAATTTTAAAAATTTATTGGAAACTGGCTCATGACATTTGAAATTATACAATATAGTGCACTAATGTACGAACCCAAATTTTCGCAAAAAAAATCAAAAATATATATATTTTTTTGTAAATAAACAAAATTGCATATTTAGAAATAATTTTTATTTCTAAACTTTTTTCTTTATATTTTATTTTACTCCCGAGCAAAAATCACATTTTTGGGTAAGGACTGATAAAATTTAATATCTGTTGATTATATTTTAAGTTTTGGAAAAATATCAATATTATGACAATTAGGTTAGCAATTATGTATTACCCAGTAACTACGCATGTCTGTCCTATGCTTAAGAAGCGTTAAAGGATTTTAAAATTATGGTAGGTGTGGTTGGATAGGACGTAGATTTATGATGTTTTAGTCTTTATGTGGCATTTCCGGATTATCCAAAAGTACTCCTAACTTTACAGTTTTAAATAAAACATTCTATATATATATATATATATATATATATATATATATATATATATATATATATATATATATATATATATATATATATATATATATATATATATATATATATATATATATATATATATATATATATATATATATATATATATATATATATATATATATATATATATATATATTTTAAGAATGGAATGTACGGGAAGCTTTAAGCGAATACATGTGCCACACTTATATCTGTTCTGTTAGTTTTTAAGAAATTGGCGCTTAAAAATATCCTATTAACCACAATTTTTGCGAATTAAAAAAAAAGCAAATAATGGAAGTAAAAGGCAAATGTGATTTTTAAAACTTATTTAATGAACCCTGTTTCCTAATATTTTTAAAATGCAACTTTTGACTTTATTGGACGTGCCACAGAAATTGACTTTCGGAAGTAAAGATGTTCAATAATTTAAATGGAACGCAGCGTAGTTATTTCTTTTTGTAAGCTATTTCCTCTTAGTCCATAACTCGTAAACTGCTTCAAGAGAGTTGTACATGAATGTAAGCGTCAGAACATTCGGACATTATAAATTTTCTTAAAGAAATCCAACAATACAAAAAAATTTAAATCCAAAATTCTAAAATAAACATATTTGAAGGCGCCAAATGGTCAGAGATACTCACGCGCCTGATATAATTCACAAATTCTCTCCCTCTCTCTCTCTCTCTTTGTGTGTGTACAATCACCTACATTTAAATTTTTAACTAGAAATTATACAGAGTGTCCAATAAGTAATATTTACTGGTTTATTAATTTCTGGACACCCTGTATAATTTATGGTAAAAATTACAATGTGGATGATGGTACAGTTTATATTCTAGCAATCTAATATAATATTCGAAGTCAAGCGTAAGTAAGGTATGATGTATTTAAATTATATTTTGGTCAAGAATTTTTCAAAAACCCAAATATCTTAAAAACCTTTTAGTTTTGGTATAGGTTTCGCCGATAAAACCCACATTATTTTTACTCTACAATCTAAAAATAAACTAATATACAGGGTGTTTCATTTTAAAAAACACAAGTTTAATATGACTCCTTTCTTTGAGAAACACTGTATAATTCCACCATCAGCGCCGCGGCTGACGCTCACAAAACTTCATGTACAACCCTCTTGAAGCATTTTACAAGTTATGGACTGAGGGGACATTGGTCACGAAAATCTGTTGCTGGCTCACGGACCAATATTTCTTCATCTTTTTTATATATGACATCTTATCTCTGAACCTAATATTTATAGGATAATAATAGTAAAACCTTAGATTGCCTTGAAAATAGGCAATAAAACATTTTGGCAAGCCCTTGAAACGACGTGAATTCCGTCCACGTCCACGTCCGCGATATGTGGCGGAGTATGCGGCGTGGACCGGCATCGGCACGGCGAATCGTGTAAACGAATGTGATCAAGGCGTTTTCACCAAATTATGAAGTTCAATAAAATTTTGTATTATTTCTATTGATTACAAACTTTGTTCTTAATAAATTTTCCTTATGACATTTTGCCGAAAAATGAAAAATAAAGGTAGTGTACCCTTGAAGAAAGTTTAGGTTTTTGTGAACTCTGCATACAAAATCAACATTTTCTCTTAGTAATTCATATATTTTCTTACAAGCTAATATTTTTATAAAGAATTACTTTTTTTCGAAAAAATTAAATTTTTCATCCATTTGTCTTCTTGTTAACATCATCCTTGGTCAGTCTGTTATCTAAACCAACAGGTTTTTTGATTTCTTCTTTTCATTATTTAAAAGGGTTGTTTTAAAATGAAAGCAATGAATACAATTTAAATAATCCTTGGTCTTTACTCTTCAGATATCAATGGCAGTTTGTTCAATATTATACCAATTAGCGACGAGACCTGAACAACAAGAGAAATTGTATCAAGAACTTAAACGAGTTTTACCCGATAAAAACCAGCCCTTGACCTCCGAAAAGTTAAACGACATGATTTTTCTTAAGGCGTTCGTTAAGGAAGTGTTTAGGTAATTAAATTAATATTAATTTTACTCTACAATTTTTTTAACTCTTTGAGACAGCCCACGAAGGCCTATGCCCAAGTACCAGAGTACTGTAGATGTCGGGCTATTAACCTATCTGTTCCCCTACTCCTTTAACAGTGGCGTATGGTGGAAGGTACTGAAACATGCAGTTTTTGCATATCATAGCACCTACCCTAAAATTTCCTCCCTGGCTGGGAATTGACCCGAGCCTTCTGGGTTATAGATTAATGACTTTGTTTACTATCCTACGGGAGAGGCGAAATAAATTTACCTTATAACGTCAGTGTAATTAGCAAAGTGCATAACTCCATAAAATTCAGATCATCATTAGAAATCTGCACAACTCATTTTAAGTATATCAGATGTCAAAATTTGATAAATTTAACCTAAAAAATTAATAGGGAATAACTTGTTTTTGTATTATTTTTTTTACTATATGCTTCCACACATGACTGTAAAATTCTGTTTTAAAATATAAATGTTCCTGTAAAAATTCCAAAAATGGAGTTAATAAGCACTTTGCGAATTACACTGACGATTAGTAACTTTTGTTTAAAGTTTTATTTTAAATATTAAGAAGGAATATTTATACAAAAAAATATGTAGAATTTTAAATAACCTATGATTTAAAACAATATAGCACTTAATATGACAGGTAGTAATTTTTTTAAATCTTTAAACTACTTAATGCTTTTAAAGTAATTTTTGTATTTAAGTTGATTAGTTAAGTAGTTTTGGATACTTTAGCTACAGTAAAAGAAGTTCTTTTATGTCTTACCCATAAAAATTTTCAGATTTTAGTTACAAGTACAGGATTTTTATTTACATTTTGCCATCCAGTTTTAACTATAACCAGGAATGATAAAAAAGCGTTCTGTATAAACGTTTCATACGTTTTCATCTATTATCTTTTAAGCATAAAAAAAGAAACAATTTAACATCAAAAACTCAAGAAAAATGAAAAGGTTAACTTTTTTTAAATGTGACACCCTGTATATTATGTTAGCATTAAAGAGGCCCCTTAAAAAGCTTTACGAAAATACCACATTTGATATGTCTATCTTTAATAGTTTTGGAAATATGGCCATTTAAATCTGAATATTATTTCCATTACATCTACTGTCTCAGCTTAGTGCCTTAGGTGGTAGGGTGAAGCGAAAAAATTAAAGTTAAAATTGTTATTTCTAATAGTGCGTACTATTGTCAAGTATTTTAATATTTTTAATTTTAAAATCTGAAAAGTTTTTGACTACCTTGATTTTTTTGAATATTTAATTTTTATCAAAATTTAATTTTAATTATTTTTAGTTAAAAATAAACTTAGGGCGATGTAATGCAAAAAAGGTAACCTCAAATGTAACTTATTATACGTGAAAAATATTTTTAAATTTGAACTCCCCATTCTGTCACCCCAACGCAGCTGTGTTTCATCGAAAAACTCTGTATTTTACTTAATAAGAGTTTACAATAAACTATACTGGATGTTTCCTTATTGGGTTAAAATAATTTAAGGGGTTTATTTATAAGACAATTTTATAAAAAAAGTTGATATAAACATGAGTCTGAAAATTTTTCGTTATTAAGGTACAGGGTGATAAACTTTTGTAAAGGAAATATGAAAATTTAGCTAAATTTATTTTTTTACTTGAAAACTAAGCAAGCTACGTAAAAAAATAACGTTACAAAAAAAAGCTGTATTTTTATTTACTTAATTTAAATAAAAATATAAAAATTGCAAAAAATCAGTGGCTCCATTGACTTTTATTTTAAAGTTTTAATACAAAGTTTTTTTTTACTGGAACACCCTGTATATTTTATAACCAATAGAATGGTTTTCTTAAAACCCGTAAAAAAATACCATAATAAGTATATTTAATTTGTTATAGTTTCGGACATATAGCTATCGTCAAAAGATCGTTAATAAATGTCCATTTCCGCCAACTTTTTAGAAGATTCCTAGAGCTAGGTAGAGAAAAACTATATAAATATTTTTTTACCTAGCTTTGAGGATTTTTAAAACGGTTGGTGAAAATGGGAAAAATGGCATTTTTTAAATAAAACATCCTGTAGATTATATCACCATTCAAAAGACAGTCTAAAGACCTTTAAGAATTTACCACATTTATGGTGATTTTCTCTGTCGGAAAGATAAGATTTCAACTCTTAGTGCGTATATCTATTATTTTTTTAGATTTAAATTGTCATGTTTTCAAAATTATAAGAGATAAACATATCAGTGGTGGTGGTGGTGGTGGTATTTTGTTAAACCTTTTTTGTCATACACAGGGTGTTTTATTAAAAAACCTGATGATGGCCATATTTTCGAAAGTATTAAAAATTGATATGTCAAGGTAGTATTTTTTATAGCTCTTAAGGAAACCTTTCAACTGACGATAAACTATACCAAGCGTTCCATTAAAAACAAACCCAACTTTGTGTTTTAACTTTAAAATAAAAGTCAATGGATAAAATATAGGTACGCCACTACAATCTACGTAAGAATTCCAAAAACTTTCTATTTACTCTTTTTTTCTATCTCCAATATCAAGTGATTTACGAGTGCTTGGCAGAAATTGATAATATTTAAAAACACGATGTATCTCCAAACAAAATCAAGTTAGTCATGATTCACTTTCACCACTAGATTTGTTTTAGAAATCAAAATAGAGATTGTGCAATCAGATTTGTCCTATCTCTACATTACATACCCTGCAAGGTCAACGATAAGGCGCCACCCTGTACAGGGTCCGTCACGACGAGTTGAGTCGACAAGTATATAGGAAACGCCTAGGAATATTTTTCTGAAAATTTATATAGGGGGTAACTGAAAGAGCTCTCTTCAACAAAAATATTTTCAACTCTCGACAACTTCCGGTTATACCGGAAGTAGACATCAACTTCGTTATTTTAAATGGAATGTCCTATTTTTTATTGAATTTTGGAATCTACGTTAAATTTTAATACAACTTTGTATAAAACATCATACACCTAGATCTAGCCATTTTGCAGCAATTTCAGTTTTTTCGAAATATTTGACAGATGCAACCTTAGACAAAAATAACAATTTCTTGAAATTCAAACAAGATAGGCTAAATATTTTCTGACTTTGGATAAATAAGATCCATATCTTACCACTCACATGAAAATTATCAAAAAAAAATATACAAGGTGCCCAAAATTAACACCGTATTCTGATATTTTGAAAACTCAAAAACTTCATTTTTTAAATGTCAACCTTATTTTTTTCTTCGCCAATGGATTCTACGCTACAAAGAAGGGCACTTTATAATTACAACCCTATATTTAAAATGAACGGTTTGCGTATAAAGTGGAAAAAACGAAATATTTCTATCTTTATTAGGACACTCAAAAATGTCAGTTGGCTTTGGCTTGAATCACTAATAAATTGAAATAATCTTCATTACTGAATCTTAAACGAGGCATATTAACACTTTCGATACACAAACACGTCAAACTGCTAGTATTTTTATTTGTTGTCAGAATAGCTTTTGTTTTTTTGTTGATTCATTCATGCCAAAGCCAACTGACATTTTTGAGTGTCCTAATAAAGATAGAAATATTTCGTTTTTTCCACTTTATACGCAAACCGTTCATTTTAAATATAGGGTTGTAATTATAAAGTGCCCTTCTTTGTAGCGTAGAATCCATTGGCGAAGAAAAAATAAGGTTGACATTTAAAAAAATGAAGTTTTTGAGTTTTCAAAATATCAGAATACGGTGTTAATTTTTGGGCACCTTGTATATTTTTTTTGACAATTTTCATGTGAGTGGTAAGATATGGATCTTATTTATCCAAAGTCAGAAAATAGTTAGCCTATCTTGTTTGAATTTCAAGAAATTGTTATTTTTGTCTAAGGTTGCATCTGTCAAATATTTCGAAAAAACTGAAATTGCTGCAAAATGGCTAGATCTAGGTGTATGATGTTTTATACAAAGTTGTATTAAAATTTAACGTAGATTCCAAAAATTCAATAAAAAATAGGACATTCCATTTAAAATAACGAAGTTGATGTCTACTTCCGGTATAACCGGAAGTTGTCGAGAGTTGAAAATATTTTTGTTGAAGAGAGCTCTTTCAGTTACCCTCCTATATAAATTTTCAGAAAAATATTCCTAGGCGTTTCCTATATACTTGTCGACTCAACTCGTCGTGACGGACCCTGTACTATTTTACTTTAAATATATTTATGTGCTGAGTAACTCAGCTCTAAATAATAGATAATTTTTCCAATTTATATTAATAATACTTATTTTAAGGATGTATTCCACAGTCATTGGAAATGGAAGAACACTCCAAGAAGACATGGTATTATTGGGGTATAAAATTCCAAAGGGGTAAGTAACAAAAAAATACTGCAAAAAATATTACAAATACCAGAATATACAATGTAATAAAATATACAACAGAAAAATATTTAAGTTTAAAGTTGGCTGTCCATGAGAGCGGTTTTCCGCTCGCGGATGATAACTCAGCGTTGTGATTGGTAAGTGCAAATTTAAAATGCTTTTCCCGCCATTTTCGACGCGGATCCGCAAAAAGTTGATATGAAGTTAACTTTTTGCGTTTTCCACTAGATTGTGCGGATTTTTAAATTAATAGCCAGGAACTATAACCTTGAACTAGTTGATGAGCTTGATTGGTTGTTGCTTGAAGATAAGACAAGAAGTTAAAGATCCATTTTAAATAAAAAAGTGTTAAGAACGACATTAACTACACTTATTTTAATTATTTTCTTCAGTATGATATTTGGCAAAAAAATATATTTATCCTACTTTCAATACGACCAAAGAGACAAAAAAGGAGGCACAGGTAATGGGTAAGAAACATTTTTTTAGAAAGAAAACTTCGTAGCCAATATTATATACTTTATTAAAGGAGTTAAAACAACATGATGATGAAAAAACACTTTAATTATTTAAGAATGCCAAAGAAGCATTTTGACAAAATGACGCTAGGGTCAAAGCACTGGATGAACGCTATTAAAAACAAACAATTTGGTTCTTTCAAAAAAATAGTACCTGCATAATTCTCCACTTCAAAAATCCTAAAATAATAGGATTTCTTTATCTTTGCATTACAAAAGTGGGTTTTTACATAATAAAATTAAAATTGTTTATTATTATCCATTATTTAATCCATTTGCCATCCGACAGACAGATGATGATTGACATCTAGTGACTCACAACCGTAGAGTCAACCAAAAAAAAATCTAACATAAAATCACCTAATTTAAAACAAAACGCTTTAATATTTTTCGCTGTCAGCGGATTTTCTGCGTGTATTTTTAATACGCGGGCGGAAAACCGCTCTCATGGACAGCCAGCTTAAAGCTAGTTTTTATGGAATCTAGATCATAGATAGTTTTGGGGGTACAGTCATTTTTAAATCTCTTTAATCTGCTTTATGCAATGATAACTATAAAGTCCTGTTACACATTAGACGCACACGTTGGTTAATTTTGCGTTTTCAAGAAAAAAAATATATAATGTTTAAGATATGGATTTTTAGATTAGTGGTAATATCAACTTTTATTTGCAAAAAAATTAAAATCTTCTATGTTGCCCTTTTTGAGAAATACCCAGTAATATATATGTATATTTCTACTTTGCTTTGTTATCTGTTTTGTTCTACCATATCGTCAAAAAAATTTTAAACCGAGATAAGGAATGTCCGAATAAAACTTTATCTCCAGTCAAGAGCATTTTTATTTATTTTTTTTGCTATTAAATTTTTGAATTTATTTAGTAAGTATTTGTTTTGCTTTAGTACCTAGTGCAGTGTTAATGTTGTGAAGTTGTTTTGTGTACTTAAAATGCCCCGCTTAGCTAAAAATCATAAAGTTGCCCGTTCTACGGTTTGTTATACATGTTTCAATAAAGCACCAAGGGCAGTAAAACTGCTTTCACCTTATTTCGACTCCAAAAATTGGTTGTACTATGTAAAAAGCTGTTACATTAAATTAAAAACACAAACATTACTGAAAATTATCGACTATAACAAACTAAAAATAAGACCAAAACGCGATTCAAAATGCAATTGCCAGATATGTCAAGTGTCCACACTGAGAACCTGCCCAAATCCAAAATCACAAAATCTGTTACCATTTTCATTTGTTATTCGAAAGAACCCTGTCGGAAGGCCTACAGCTAACGAAAAAACTTTGACAAAATCTATAAAGATTTGTAATAAATGCAACTGTAAACTCCATAGAGGTAAAACTCATAAATGTAATAAAACATCTAAAATAAAAAACACACACTTCATTTGGTTGGTGAAGACACTAAACATAATATTGCAACTCAGATCTTGCATGAGGAACAACTCTCCCAAGGGCTCACTTCACTTAGTTTAAAAAAGAAAGAGGTAAAGACATGAAATTAAAAATAATTTATAAAACGAAGCTTCCACACCGAAAGTACTAAATGTCGAGTACATTTGATGAAATTAGGCAAGACTGCAATTTATCTGTAACTGCAATGGAAAAAATTGCTAAGCATATTCGCAATGTAGATAAAAATTTGGTGGAAGGTACGCTGAAAAAAAAAGGTTCTAAATAAAACACACTTGCTTGATAATTTCTTTACATTAACAGAATTACCCGCTATCATATGTTCAAAAAATCAACACACACCATTTTTTGTACATTGTAATGATCTTCCAGCTCTCGTTACGTACATTTTAAACGCCAGAAGTCTACAAGATGACTTCCACATTAAAATTGGGATAGATGGGGGTGGAAGCTCGTTAAAAATTTGCATGACTCTACTGCCTCTTAACGGCAATCAAGAAGCAAAGTATAAGTACTCAGGCATAAAAAAATTATTCATTATTGGTCTTGGACCAAATTTCATGGAAACATATGAAAATGTAAAAACGCTCTTGGAAGAACTTAATCTGCAGGTAATATGTGGAGTATGTCCCTACACTTTTGCAGCTGATTTGAAGTTGATTATGGTGCTTCTTGGACTCCAAAGCAATGCCTCATCACACCCGTGCCCTTGGTGTAATATAAACGCAAAAGAGCTAAGCAATAAAGGGTCCCCAAGAACCATAAAAAACATTTCAAATCAGTTTAGACTATGGAAAACAGAAGCTAAGGGAGATGCTTACAATTCACAACATTTATAATAATATATAATTATTTTGTAAAATTATGTTTTTCCAGGAATTAAATTTTAGTTTATTTTTTTAGGAGTTTGTATTTTTGTTAAAGATTGTTTAATTTATACAAATAATTTTATTTAGGTTTGTTTTTCATCGCCATTGTGATAAAGAATAATTTTATTTAATGTTTTCGTTTCAAGTTTTTAATTCTTCAAAAAGTTCCAACAAATTATTTTGCAAATAAAAACCTTTGCATCCGAAGGTTAAAACTCCGTAATTATTTTGTATATTAAAAAAATACTTTTTTCCACATATTTCAAAAAGGGCAACATAGAAGATTTTAATTTTTTTGCAAATAAAAGTTGATATTAATACTAATCTAAAATTCCATATCTTAAACATTATATATTTTTTCTTGAAAACGCCAAATTAACCAACGTGCGCAGAATGCGTCCTACATGTGAAGAGATTACGTTACTTCAAGTGCAAACCCTAAACATGCAAAGCTTTTTTGTTAAATACCGCATTTTTTTGACACTACCTGGAGAAAGTGTATCCACGATATAAAACTTAAGTTTTTTAATAAGGACACACTAGTAAATTATTGTATTTTTTAGATTTTCAAAAAAATTCTATGAGTGTAGTCTATTTTTAACAGTTTTTTTCGGAACATTAAAAATAACAAAATCAGCCTATGATATTCAGGCATGTTTCTAATAGCATACCTTGTACCTGTATTACATGGATATGTCTTGTGCTACTATAACCACCATGAAGACCAGTTTTTCTTTTTTTAAACGTCAAAAATTATTATGTCTTAGTGTTACATCAACATGGTGGCACATATTCCTGGAGAAAGGTAAAAGTTACCATTTAATATTGATTGAATATACAGATACACAACTAGATTTTTTTTAAGGAATCTAAAAATGCCATAATATACAGGGTGTCCAATTAAAAAAAGTAAAGGATTGTATATCGTTACGTTATCAGCGCACCAACCTGCCCCTAGTTGGTGTAAATGTCAAGAGAGACAATTTGCTTAACAATTTAATAATTATATTTAAAAAAATATATCGTGTATTCTTTTGCAAAGACTAAAATTATCTTAAAGGTCGTTTCCAAATCCATACATTTGATAGTGAAAACATCAGACAATAAATAAATATATACGGGGTTTTAAGAAAGTAACGTTACGGTCAAATATCTCATGACCTTGCCAGTTAAACGCATAAATAAACATTTAAATTGATCTTCTTCTATATCAATATCGCTAAATTATTTCTTTTAGGTTCAAGTTGTATTTCCAACTTTAGTGACGGGGAGTATGTCGGAATATGTTTCAAACCCCGAACAATTTATGCCCGAAAGATGGATGAAATCGGAAACGGAAAATACAAAAATTCATCCATTTGCCTCACTGCCATATGGATATGGCGCTAGAATGTGCCTAGGGAGGCGCTTTGCTGATTTGGAAATTCAAGTTTTATTAGCAAAAGTAAGTTTTAATGTAGATTTAAAAGAAAACATTTTTAAATCGTCTAAAATCTAGTTAGCATGTTTTTTGATTTTGAATATAAAGCACGCCATTTTAGTACACTACATAAAGTGGTAAATAAGGAACTTTTTTAAAGTTCGTTTTTGCACACTTTCAATTGGTGTTTGTGTTTAATACATACCTACATAGTATTTATTTTATTATGAATTTATGAATAGGTCGTATGGGCGCTAATGTATCAAAAATTATTCTTATGATTTTTTTTTGCAGAAATCATGTTCAGAATAAAAGCGCTGATTACGAACGACTATAAACAATCTATTGTGCCAGCTCAAATTTTGGTCAGATTTTTTTTAAACCGCAATTGTTTTAACAATTAAAAATAATTTATGCATCAAATAAAATTTTATTATTATTTTTTGACTAATTTTCTACCTAAAACGACTGTATACATTTTTATGACAAATTAATATTTCTCAAGTTATATGCATTTAAACAATTGAAAATGGGCAATAAGGCCCAACTTAATCATTTAAATAATGTTTAAAAATGTTTTAAAAAAGTAATGATATATTTTTTTATGAAATCCTCGAACCTTTCTTACAAATATAAAAGTAAGCGATTTGACAATTTTGAATTTCTAGATATTATAAACATATATATTTTTACTAATTTGATTAATATTTTTAAACACTGGTTTAAATCACGAATTAAAACTACATTGTAAAGGTTGCTTTTTACCTTATCCCTAACAGATTTACTAAAAATCCTTTGAAAGAGTATGCTTTTAAGTTCGGAAACTTATCCAAATAGAACCTACTTGTTACTGTATCATTTGTAGATGAGATTCCCCTTTATTATTTGGAATTTGTGAATTATATAAGGCGCGTCAGTATCTGAGACCATTTGGCTTTATTATTTGGTATATTTATGTTAGCATGTCCCTAAAAATGACAGCATATTTTAAAATACCTTCTAAATCTGAAAAAGAAATATCTGCTTAATAAAACATGATTTTTAAAACAGCAAATACACATTAAAAATCAGCATAATTTTGATTTGATTACCTGGAAGTGTTGAAATGGCACTCCGTATTTCTAGCCAAACAGCCCAAATGCAATGCAGTGTTACCCTGGGTTAAATTCGTTAAATTTGGGTACGCACCCAGGGTAAGCCCACACTTTGTTAAGAAATCAATACCTAGAAATTCAAAATGGTCAAATTGCCCACTTTACAATTATTGTTACAGAAAGTTCGAGAATTCCATAAAAAAATACATTATGTGAAATTTTCACATTTTCGTACAGTATTTAAACGATAAAGTTGGGTCTTTTTGCCCATTTTTTATCGTGTAAATAAATATAACTTAATAAATAATTATTCGAAAAATGTAAAGAGGCGTTTTCGCTGGAAAATTAGTCCAAAAATTAAATTAAATTTTATTTGATGCAAGATTGCTTTTTTCTTAGTTGTTCTATTTAATTTTGGTCAAAATTAAAATAGGACGGCTGAAGCTGATCTTGTCAATGGGGCCCCAATTTTAATTTTTGGACTTAATATCAGCGAGAAAACACCTCTTCCTTTTCAAGAATATTATTGACCAAGTTATATTTATTTACGATAAAAAATGAACGAAACAGCAAATAATGTGCGAATGTGAAAATTTCACATATGTTTTATGGAGCCTCGAGCTTGCAACGACAATAATTCAAAGTGAAACAGTATTCATTTTGGTTTCTCTAGGCATATTGTTTGGCAGCTGACCAGGCACACAGTGCTGCCCCAGGGTAACACTGTGGCAAACGGTGCCATTCAACACTTTGAAGCTGTCAATCAGAAATGCTGACAATATGACATTCTATTTTTAAATCATGTTTGTCCAAGCAGATATTCTTTTTCCAGACTGAAGTGTTTGCATGACTATAACAAATATACCAAGCAAATGATGCCGAGTCTGCTGACGCCCTAGCACCCGCCTGCAAATTCCAGATCTCAAATCTGCAAAATGTTCCCGTATTATTTGGATGGGACTCCGAGCAAAAAAGCGCTCAAGGGTGCAGTAGTCTGCTAGGGAGTAAGGTAAAGCTTGGCTGAGATTTAATTCATGTTCTTCAAGAGTGTTTAAAATATTAATCAAATTAATCAAAGAAAGAGCTCTCCTATGTTTATAATATCTAGAAATTAAAATTGTACATGCTATTTGAAAGGTTCGAGAACTTTCATAAAAAAATATATCATTATTTTAAAAATTTACATTTTAAACGATTATTTAAATGATTAAGAATTAGTACTTGTGTGTTTAAATAACGAGAAACAACAATTTGTCATAAAAATATTGTGTCGTTTTAGAAAATTGAAGTCAAATAAAAATAAAATTTTATTTGATGCAAAAAAGAATGTAGTGAGCCAAGGCAATTGCGATAAATCTGACCAAGCAGGCTGGCGACCATAGGCTTTATAGTTGTCAGCACTTCATTGTACATGTTCTATCCATTAGAGTGAGCCCACCTGAGTGGCCTACGACCAGCACCAGTTCATGTAAAACGTACTGTAGGTATTAAAACAAAACACCAATTAGTGATAAAAACAGGCTGCAAAGTTCTTATTTTGCGGTGTAACCTGGCCAAGATCCAGAGCATGCTAACTCAGTTTGGGCGATTTAAAATGTTTTCTTTTTAAAATCTACGTGCACTTTCTTGAATTTCCAAATCGGCAAGCTTTAAACATTCAGCATATATGACGTAATTTAAATGAGATGAATTTTGTATTTTCATTTCCATCCATCTTTCGAGCCAAATCTGTTCATTTGAGGCCCATACAAAGTAACTTGAACTAAGCAATTTGGCGTTTGTGTGAAGAAGATCAATTTAAATGTTTATTTATGCTGTAGCTGAAGATCATATCTGTCAAACACGTATCTTCATTTTACATTGATCTGATGTTTTCACTTATCAAATAACATGGTTTAGGCGGCCCGGTAACATATACGCATTTATATTTTTTTAAATATGAATGACAAATTAAATTGCTGTTGTTACCAATTAGGCGTGATTACATGATGTAACGATAACCTGGCTTTACTTTTTAATTGGACACCCTACAGCATATTATGGCATTTTTAAAGATTCGCCAAAAAAATCCCCCAGTTAATAATATCTTATATTCAATCAATATAAATATTTGGCTTCCTCTCCATGTGTATTTGCAAGACGCAATAATTTTGACGTTCAAGACTGATGTATATTATAACCAACACAGATTTATATCAATTTTCAAGAGCTATGCTGTAAACTAACACAATATCATAGACTGTTTTTGTTATTTTTAATGTTCCGAAAACTGTTAAACTGAACTACTATAAATTTTTGAAAAAATCTAAAAATACAATATTGAGTGTGTCCTGACCAAAAAAAACTTAAGTTTATACGCCTCCAGGTAATATCAAAAATACGACCATTAACAAAGCCATCAGGGCGTGAAGCCTGTGCGCTTTCACATGTAAGTTTTGATACGTGTGGTAACGTTTTCAGAGAAAAAATATAATGTTTAAGATATGGAATTTTAGATTGCATTAATATCAGCTTTTATTTGCAAAAAAAAATTAAAATCTTCTATGTTGCCCTTTTTGAAATATGTGGAAAAAAGTATTTTTTTAATATACAAAATAATTACGGAGTTTTAACCTTCGGATGCAAAGGTTTTTATTTGCAAAATAATTTGTTTAGAACTTTTGAAGAATTAAAAACTCTGCCTGTACTGTGTATGGTAATAATTTATTTATCAACATAACAGAAAACGAAAACATTAAATAAAATTATTCTTTATCACAATGGCGATAAACAAACCTAAATAAAATTATTTGTATAAATTAAACAATCTTTAACAAAAATACAAACTCCTAAAAAATAAACTAAAATTTAATTCCTGGAAAAACATAATTTTACAAAATAATTTATATATTATAAATGTTGTGAATTGTAAGCATCTCCCTTAGCTTGTTTTCCATGGTCTAAACTGATTTGAAATGTTTTTATGGTTCTTGGAGACCCTTATTGCTTAGCTCTTATTGGCGTTATATTACACCCAAGGGCATGGTGTGATGAGGCATTGCTGGAGTCCAGCGGCACCATAATCAACTTCAAATCAGCTGCAAAGTGTAGGGACATACTCCGTACATATTACCTGCAGATTGAGCCCTTCCAAGAGCGTTTTTACATTTTCATATGTTTCCATGAAATTTGGTCCCAGACCGGCAATGGCCTGGTCTCTTATGCCTGAGTACTTTGCTACTTTGCTTCTTGATTGCCAGTGTTATGAGGCAGTAGAGTCATGCAGTTACCGAGCGTCCACCCTTGCATCATCTCCCAATTTTAATGTGGAAGTCTCTTCAGTAGAGCTTTCTGGCGTTTAAAATGTAACGTAACGAGAGCTGAAGATCATTACAACGTACAAAAATGGTGTGTGTTGATTTCTTGAACATATGATAGCGGGTAATTCTGTTAATGTAAAGAAATTATCGAGCAAGTGTGTTTTATTTAGGAACCTTTTTTTTTCAGCGCAGCCTTCCACCGCAGACTTTTATCTACATTGCGAACATGCTTAGCAATTTTTCCATTGCCTGTTACAGATAAATTGCAGTCTTGCCTAATTTCGTCAAATGTATCGACATTTAGTACTTTCTGGCGGAAGCTTGTTTTATGGCTTCGTTTATGTTTCATGTCTTACCTCTTTTCTCTTTTAAACTAAGTGAAGGCGAGCCTTGGGAGAGTTGTTGTCTCATGCAAGATCTGAGTTGCACCATTGTGTTTAGTGTCTTACCAACTAAATGAAGTGTGTCACCCATTTTTAGATGTTTTTATTACATTTATGAGTTTTACTCTATGGAGTTTACAGTTGCATTTGATAAATCTTTATAGATTTTGTCAAAGTTTTTTCGTTAGCTGTAGGCCTTCCGACAGGGTTCTTTCGAATAACAAAATGAAAATGGTAACAGATTTTGTGATTTTGGATTTGGGCAGGTTCTCAGTGTGGACACTTGACATATCTGGCAATTGCATTTTGAATCGCGTTTTGGTCTTATTTTTAGTTTGTTATAGTCGATAATTTTCAGTAATGTTTGTGTTTTTAATTTAATGTAACAGCTTTTACATAGTACACAATTTTGAGTCGAAATAAGGTGAAAGCAGTTTTACTGCCCTTGGTGCTTTATTGAAACATGTATAACAAACCGTAGAACGGGCAACTTTATGATTTTTAGCTAAGCGGGGCATTTTAAGTACACAAAACAACTTCACAACATTAACACTGCACTAGGTACTCAAAGCAAAACAAATACTTACTAAATAAATTCAAAATTTAATAGCAAAAAAATAAATAAAAATGCTCTTGACTGGAGATAAAGTTTTATTCGGACATTCCTTATCTCGGTTTAAAATTTTTTTGACGATATGGTAGAACAAAACAGATAACAAAGCAAAGTAGAAATATACATATATATTACCGGGTATTTCTCAAAAGGGCAACATAGAAGATTTTAATTTTTTTGCAAATAAAAGTTGATATTACCACTAATCTAAAAATCCATATCTTAAACATTATATATTTTTTTTTCTTGAAAACGCAAAATTAACCAACGTGTGCGTCTAATGTGTAACAGGACTTTATAGTTATCATTGCATACAAAGCAGATTAAAGAGATTTAAAAATGACTGTACCCCCAAAACTATCTATGATCTAGATTCCATAAAAACTAGCTTTAAGCTGGCTGTCCATGAGAGCGGTTTTCCGCCCGCGTATTAAAAATACACGCAGAAAATCCGCTGACAGCGAAAAATATTAAAGCGTTTTGTTTTAAATTAGGGTGATTTTATGTTAGATTTTTTTTTGGTTGACTCTACGGTTGTGAGTCACTAGATGTCAATCATCATCTGTCTGTCGGATGGCAAATGGATTAAATAATGGATAATAATAAACAATTTTAATTTTATTATGTAAAAACCCACTTTGTAATGCAAAGATAAAGAAATCCTATTATTTTAGGATTTTTGAAGTGGAGAATTATGCAGGTACTATTTTTTTGAAAGAACCAAATTGTTTGTTTTTAATGGCGTTCATCCAGTGCTTTGACCCTAGCGTCATTTTGTCAAAATGCTTCTTTGGCATTCTTAAATAATTAAAGTGTTTTTCATCATCATGTTGTTTTAACTCCTTTAATAAAGTATATAATATTGGCTACGAAGTTTTCTTTCTAAAAAAATGTTTCTTACCCATTACCTGTGCCTCCTTTTTTGTCTCTTTGGTCGTATTGAAAGTAGGATAAATATATTTTTTTGCCAAATATCATACTGAAGAAAATAATTAAAATAAGTGTAGTTAATGTCGTTCTTAACACTTTTTTTATTTAAAATGGATCTTTAACTTCTTGTCTTATCTTCAAGCAACAACCAATCAAGCTCATCAACTAGTTCAAGGTTATAGTTCCTGGCTATTAATTTAAAAATCCGCACAATCTAGTGGAAAACGCTAAAAAGTTAACTTCATATCAACTTTTTGCGGATCCGCGTCGAAAATGGCGGGAAAAGCATTTTAAATTTGCACTTACCAATCACAACGCTAAGTTATCATCCGCGAGCGGAAAACCGCTCTCATGGACAGCCAACTTTAAACTTAAATATTTTTCTGTTGTATATTTTATTACATTGTATATTCTGGTATTTGTAATATTATTTTGCAGTATTTTTTTGTTACTTACCCCTTTTGGAATTTTATACCCCAATAATACCATGTCTTCTTGGAGTGTTCTTCCATTTCCAATGACTGTGGAATACATCCTTAAAATAAGTATTATTAATATAAATTGGAAAAAATTATCTATTATTTAGAGCTGAGTTACTCAGCACATAAATATATTTAAAGTAAAATAGTACAGGGTCCGTCACGACGAGTTGAGTCGACAGAGTATATAGAGAAACGCCTAGGAATATTTTTCTGAAGAATTTATATAGGGGGTAACCGAAAGAGCTCTCTTCAACAAAAATATTTTCAACTCTCGACAACTTCCGGTTATACCGGAAGTAGACATCAACTTCGTTATTTTAAATGGAATGTCCTATTTTTATTGAATTTTTGGAATCTACGTTAAATTTTAATACAACTTTGTAAAACATCATACACCTAGATCTAGCCATTTGCAGCAATTTCAGTTTTTTCAGAAATATTTGACAGATGCAACCTTGAGACAAAAATAACAATTTCTTGAAATTCAAACAAGATAGGCTAACTATTTTCTGACTTTGGATAAATAAGATCCATATCTTACCACTCACATGAAAATTGTCAAAAAAAAATATACAAGGTGCCCAAAAATTAACACCTGTATTCTGATATTTTGAAAACTCAAAAACTTCCTTTTTTTAAATGTCAACCTTATTTTTCTTCGCCAATGGATTCTACGCTACAAAGAAGGGCACTTTATAATTACAACCCCTATATTTAAAATGAACGGTTTGCGTATAAAGTGGAAAAAACGAAATATTTCTATCTTTATTAGGACACTCAAAAATGTCAGTAGGCTTTGGCATGAATGAATCAACAAAAAAACAAAAGCTATTCTGACAACAAATAAAAATACTAGCAGTTTGACGTGTTTGTGTATCGAACGTGTTAATATGCCTCGTTTAAGATTCAGTAATGAAGATTATTTCAATTTATTAGTGATTCAAGCCAAAGCCAACTGACATTTTTGAGTGTCCTAATAAAGATAGAAATATTTCGTTTTTCCACTTTATACGCAAACCGTTCATTTAAATATAGGGTTGTAGTTATAAAGTGCCCTTCTTTGTAGCGTAGAATCCATTGGCGAAGAAAAAAATAAGGTTTACATTTAAAAAATGAAGTTTTGAGTTTTCAAAATATCAGAATACGGTGTTAATTTTGGGCACCTTGTATAATTTTTTTTGATAATTTTCATGTGAGTGGTAAGATATGGATCCTATTTATCCAAAGTCAGAAAATATTTAGCCTATCTTGTTTGAATTTCAGAAATTGTTATTTTTGTCTGAGGTTGCATCTGTCAAATATTTCGAAAAAACTGAAATTGCTGCAAAATGGCTAGATCTAAGTGTATGATGTTTTATACAAAGTTGTATTGAAATTTAACGTAGATTCCAAAAGTCAATAAAAAATAGGACATTTCATTTAAAATAACGAAGTTGATGTCTACTTCCGGTATAACCGGAAGTTGTCGAAGTTGAAAATATTTTTGTTGAAGAGATCTCTTTCAGTTACCCCCTATATAAATTTTCAGAAAAATATTCCTAGGCGTTTCCTATTGCTTGTCGACTCAACTCGTCGTGACGGACCCTGTACAGGGTGGCGCCTTATCGTTGACCTTGCAGGGTATGTAATGATAGAGATAGGACAAATCTGATTGCACAATCTCTATTTTGATTTCTAAAACAAATCTAGTGGTGAAAGTGAATCATGACTAACTTGATTTTGTTTGGAGATACATCGTGTTTTTAAATATTATCAATTTCTGCCAAGCACTCGTAAATCGCTTGATATTAGAGATAGAAAAAAAGAGTAAATAGAAAGTTTTTGGAATTCTTACGTAGATTTAGTGGCGTACCTATATTTTATCCATTGACTTTTATTTTAAAGTTAAAACACAAAGTTGGGTTTGTTTTTAATGGAACGCTTGGTATAGTTTATCGTCAGTTGAAAGGTTTCCTTAAGAGCTATAAAAAATACTACCTTGACATATCAATTTTTAATACTTTCGAAAATATGGCCATCATCAGGTTTTTTAATAAAACACCCTGTGTATGACAAAAAAGGTTTAACAAAATACCACCACCACCACCACCACTGATATGTTTATCTCTTATAATTTTGAAAACATGACAATTTAAATCTAAAAAAATAATAGATATACGCACTAAGAGTTGAAATCTTATCTTTCCGACAGAGAAAATCACCATAAATGTGGTAAATTCTTAAAGGTCTTTAGACTGTCTTTTGAATGGTGATATAATCTACAGGATGTTTTATTTAAAAAATGCCATTTTTCCCATTTTCACCAACCGTTTTAAAAATCCTCAAAGCTAGGTAAAAAAAATATTTATATAGTTTTTCTCTACCTAGCTCTAGGAATCTTCTAAAAAAGTTGGCGGAAATGGACATTTATTAACGATCTTTTGACGATAGCTATATGTCCGAAACTATAACAAATTAAATATACTTATTATGGTATTTTTTTACGGGTTTTAAGAAAACCATTCTATTGGTTATAAAATATACAGGGTGTTCCAGTAAAAAAAAACTTTGTATTAAAACTTTAAAATAAAAGTCAATGGAGCCACTGATTTTTTGCAATTTTTATATTTTATTTAAATTAAGTAAATAAAAATACAGCTTTTTTTTGTAACGTTATTTTTTTACGTAGCTTGCTTAGTTTTCAAGTAAAAAAATAAATTTAGCTAAATTTTCATATTTCCTTTACAAAAGTTTATCACCCTGTACCTTAATAACGAAAAATTTTCAGACTCATGTTTATATCAACTTTTTTTATAAAATTGTCTTATAAATAAACCCCTTAAATTATTTTAACCCAATAAGGAAACATCCAGTATAGTTTATTGTAAACTCTTATTAAGTAAAATACAGAGTTTTTCGATGAAACACAGCTGCGTTGGGGTGACAGAATGGGGAGTTCAAATTTAAAAATATTTTTCACGTATAATAAGTTACATTTGAGGTTACCTTTTTTGCATTACATCGCCCTAAGTTTATTTTTAACTAAAAATAATTAAAATTAAATTTTGATAAAAATTAAATATTCAAAAAAAATCAAGGTAGTCAAAAACTTTTCAGATTTTAAAATTAAAAATATTAAAATACTTGACAATAGTACGCACTATTAGAAATAACAATTTTAACTTTAATTTTTTCCGCTTCACCCTACCACCTAAGGCACTAAGCTGAGACAGTAGATGTAATGTGAAATAATATTCAGATTTAAATGGCCATATTTCCAAAACTATTAAAGATAGACATATCAAATGTGGTATTTTCGTAAAGCTTTTTAAGGGGCCTCTTTAATGCTAACATAATATACAGGGTGTCACATTTAAAAAAGTTAACCTTTTCATTTTTCTTGAGTTTTTGATGTTAAATTGTTTCTTTTTTTATGCTTAAAAGATAATAGATGAAAACGTATGAAACGTTTATACAAGAACGCTTTTTTATCATTCCTGGTTATAGTTAAAACTGGATGGCAAAATGTAAATAAAAATCCTGTACTTGTAACTAAAATCTGAAAATTTTTATGGGTAAGACATAAAAGAACTTCTTTTACTGTAGCTAAAGTATCCAAAACTACTTAACTAATCAACTTAAATACAAAAATTACTTTAAAAGCATTAGAGTAGTTTAAAGATTTAAAAAATTACTACCTGTCATATTAAGTGCTATATTGTTTTAAATCATAGGTTATTTAAAATTCTACATATTTTTTTGTATAAATATTCCTTCTTAATATTTAAAATAAAACTTTAAACAAAAGTTACTAATCGTCAGTGTAATTCGCAAAGTGCTTATTAACTCCATTTTTGGAATTTTTACAGGAACATTTATATTTTAAAACAGAATTTTACAGTCATGTGTGGAAGCATATAGTAAAAAAAAATAATACAAAAAACAAGTTATTCCCTATTAATTTTTGAGGTTAAATTTATCAAATTTTGACATCTGATATACTTAAAATGAGTTGTGCAGATTTCTAATGATGATCTGAATTTTATGGAGTTATGCACTTTTGCTAATTACACTGACGTTATAAGGTAAATTTATTTCGCCTCTCCGTAGGATAGTAAACAAGAGTCATTAATCTATAACCCAGAAGGCTCGGGTCAATTCCCAGCCAGGGAGGAAATTTTAGGGTAGGTGCTATGATATGCAAAAACTGCATGTTTCAGTACCTTCCACCATACGCCACTGTTAAAGGAGTAGGGGAACAGAATAGGTTAATAGCCCGACATCTACAGTACTCTGGTACTTGGGCATAGGCCTTCGTGGGCTGTCTCAAAGAGTTAAAAAATTGTAGAGTAAAATTAATATTAATTTAATTACCTAAACACTTCCTTAACGAACGCCTTAAGAAAAATCATGTCACGTTTAACTTTTCGGAGGTCAAGGGCTGGTTTTTATCGGGTAAAACTCGTTTAAGTTCTTGATACAATTTCTCTTGTTGTTCAGGTCTCGTCGCTAATTGGTATAATATTGAACAAACTGCCATTGATATCTGAAGAGTAAAGACCAAGGATTATTTAAATTGTATTCATTGCTTTCATTTTAAAACAACCCTTTTAAATAATGAAAAGAAGAAATCAAAAAAACCTGTTGGTTTAGATAACAGACTGACCAAGGATGATGTTAACAAGAAGACAAATGGATGAAAAATTTAATTTTTTCTGAAAAAAAGTAATTCTTTATAAAAATATTAGCTTGTAAGAAAATATATGAATTACTAAGAGAAAATGTTGATTTTGTATGCAGAGTTCACAAAAACCTAAACTTTCTTCAAGGGTACACTACCTTTATTTTTCATTTTTCGGCAAAATGTCATAAGGAAAATTTATTAAGAACAAAGTTTGTAATCAATAGAAAT